>JBCNJP010000002.1:6284397-6574397 GCA_039602395.1 Deinandra increscens subsp. villosa
GATAACTAGTGAATAGATCTATTTAGGTTGAGCAACCCTGCCCTATCTGGTCGCTCCAGTTCTGACACACGCGTAACAAGTCTGGGGGTACATGTTCGTACTCTTTGCCATTGGTATTTCTCAGGGGAAATTTCCATAGGTGACAGTCTCATGTTTTGAAATCAAGGAACGGGTAGATCAATGCAACGACGAGTAAACCATTCTATAGTAATCTACTGTTATCATCAACTGTTTTACAAATGCATTTTGTAGAATCCAAAACCTGTAGAACTCACCAACATTATGTTGACCTTTTCAAACTCATGTATTTCTCAGGTAACCAAGCAACCGTATGCAAATGGGACGTCAAACCTTAGGGCCTGCACTATGGAGTCATAGTCTCATTCATCATCATGAAATAACTCATGAAACACTTTCCTTTTAAATCCTTGGTCAAAGCGATTTCAAGACTTAACTATTTATCATGTTTCCTATCTTAACATTTCTGAAACAATTTCTATTTCAGTATTGTAAAACAATGTCGTCTTAACATATTTTTCCGCTGCAACTTTGATGACATACTTGGTTTTTCAAACGTATATTAATATTAAGTAAGATGAAAGCTCAGATGACCAAAATCAGGTACATTAAGTCGAAAAAAAGAATCAATATGGTGGTGTCAAACCAATAATGCAGAAGTAAAAGGAGCACAATTGATACCTGATGGCGTTCTCTTCCAAAAAGGGCTTCCCAATACCGCATTTCCTATGGCGTTAAGCAGCCTACTGTTCCTTCTTTAGCACTGCCCTGACGACCCTTCTAGCACACACATAGGATGATAACAAACAGCATAATCAACATGAAGACCTAAGGCATAAGCTAAAGAAAGATACAACAGTTGAATAGACAGTAAAAGACATGAGCAAAAAACAGCCACAAAGAAGAAACATTTGAGCACATAGCACCTAACAAAGCACAACAGAATTAACAGCAGGCCAAAGGTACAACATTTGGTAAAAAGGCAACCAATTTCTCGAAGATTGTATCAGGAAACAAAAAGGGACCACAAACACACATACGCACACCGAATATACTGTTTATGTTATACTATAAGATGTTACAGAAAACTTACAAAGTGCAAGACCAGTTCCTTCCCTTAGATAACCTGCAATATTTTTTTTTTTAAAAAGAAGCATGATAAGAACACATATATGCATACCATATATAGTATTTAACATTTAAATAAGCATTTGCTAACAGGCTGTTTATAATGTGTTTAAAAGAAACAGGATAACAGAACATGTATGTATACCAAATCCTCAAACGAAACTCACCAACAGCAACGGTAAAGATATGCTTCAGACAACCTGCAAACAAAAGAGATATGTGCTGAGTTCGAATCATTACCTGCTCTAAGTTGGTGCTAAGTTCAGATCATACGAAAACCTATAAAAATGAAGAAAGAGGACCAGATTGGCATGTTTAGGTTTGGAAATAAGAAAAAGCAAAAGAAAACTCAAACCCCAAAATCTCACCGACGATGTGAAGAGACAGATCAGAAATCATCGCCAAACCGCTGGCAGCCGCCGCCGTTTTGGTCGTCGATCATCAACATCACGAAAATCAGAGACAGAAGACGAAGAAGAACGGTGTTACCTTGAAATCGACATAGACTGAATGGAATAGAAGGTGCGATGTCACTGACGTAACCCTCAAACCGGCAAAGAGAGAGAAGGAGACATCGATCATCAAGCCGCATCAGTTCTTTTACATCGGTTAGGGTTTTCTTCTTTGTAGAAGACTCTGAGGGGTCTTGCAGGGAGGAGAGAGAGGTATTAGGTTTGTGTAGTGGGAGAGCAGGTATGGGCGATCCAGAGAAGAGAATGGTGGTGGCGTGATGAGGCAAAGAAATATCTCTGTAGGCTTAATGATCTGGTTAACCAAACGAATCTGGTCAAACTAAGACATCCATGAAAATGCTCTCAAAATTCATTAAAATTACAATCATGGCAGTTGTACAACATGCTTAAACAACGGTACCATGTGTGCATTAGGAGATTGTTTAGATCTGGTACAAAATATGCATTAGAAGCTTGTACAGCATGTTTTAGAGTTTGTACCACAGGTTGTGTTATGTTAGTATAGGGTAATATATATATATATATATATATATATATATATATATATATATATATATATATATATAGGGTGAGGTTCATTGTAGACACTTTCGCATGTGAAATAGCTCTTTTTCACATGTGAGATTTTCTGAATAATAAGAAAAAAGAAAAAAAGGAAAAAGGAAATTAATCACAACCATTAGATCAAGAGATCTAATGGTGAAAGAAGGTGTCTACCTGTCTACACTTATGAGGGTGTCTACAATGAACTTTTCACTATATATATATATATATATATATATATATATATATATTTGTAATAATTTAAGATCTCCGATTAATCGCTGATTAATCACAATTGATCCGATTAATCGCTTAACACCAGTCGACCGTTGAGCTACCGCCAAACGATTTCTACAACCTTGGCTTATAGACTACTCTTAAATGAAAACAAAAAAAAAAAACGCCTAGTAGATTTTTTTGTTACACATGTAATTTTCATGTGTAAACTACATATATATATATATATATATATGTGTGTGTGTGTGTGTGTGTGTGTGTAGAGAGATGTTAAAATGAGAAGTTTGTTTTATATAAGAAATATAAGAAGAAATCTGAACCATAGAAATTTGATGTAAAGGGGGGGGGGGGGGGGGGGGGTTTGAGCAATTTTAGCCATATTTGTTGACTTTTAATTAAGTTTCCTTATTTTTTAATATTCATAACTTTCACATACGAAACTAATTAAAATAAATAAATTACACCATAAAAACGAGCGTTTTCTACATTTAAAACGCGTATAGTGTCGCTATATATAATTTTTTTTTAGAAAAATACTCTTTTGATTTTTGACACAATAGACACAATGATAACATTTTTGACACAATATGACACAATGATCTGAATATTTTAATACAATATGACACAATGATCTGAACATTTTGATACAATCGAAAAAGTAAATTTTTTTTTATTTTGCATATAACAACACTATACGCGTTTTAAAGATAAAAAACGTTCGTTTTTTTGGTGTGATTTAAAAAAAATAGTGTCGTATCTAAGAGTTATGAAGGTTAAAAAAATTGGAGGAACTTAATAAAAAGTCAAAAATGTTCTTCTATCTTTTGTTTTTCTCTCTAATTGTACATAGAAACACTTTGAATCGTAGATCTTTATTTAATTAAAAATCTAATAGCTATGATTCCTTCTTATCCTTCTTACTTAAACCAAACGTCTCACAATAACTCATATCTATCTCTCTCTCTCTCTCTCTCTCTCTCTCTCTCTATATATATATATATATATATATATATATATATATATATATATATATTATAAATTTATAATATTTCAACCCGAACTCGTGTTTTCACATCCAACTAGCATGACCTACCCAACTTGTCACCCTTAAAGAAAGAACATGATGCAGGTTGAAAAGATGTTATATAACTATGATCTATGTTTTTTACAGAGTAGATATTGCAGGAGTAGGATATGGTGTTATATGGATCACAGAGATATACCGGAAAAAATCATCACTGTCAGCGTCATCATCATCATCTATACATCGGATTGAGTTCAGTAGGTATAATGTGGCAGAACTTGAAGCATTGATTCGTCCAAATTCTCTTGTGGATGCTTTCATTTGTTTAGATCAGTACGACTATCAAGAAAACCAAAACACGGGGATTCGACTAGTGGTTAAGAAACTTATTGTTGATTCTAAGTGAGGAGTTTTGGTTTATAAATCAGTGTTTTTCCAATTTCATGTTTATTAGGGTGGTGTAAATTTGTTTCATTGTTGGTTGATGTAATGATGAAAGATTTTACATTCAACAATCTTTCACTTGAAGGTGTTATGATTATCTTCTCAAATTAAAAAAACTTTTTATTTTAACATAACTCTATGAGTCTATGCTACAAATATGATTTAATGATATTATTATGCTTGTAATATTTTGTGACATTTAAATTCGGTGAGCCGAACAATTAATATTAACTATGTTATACATGTCACTTCCTATAACACGTTAATTGTGTCGTATCAAAAATTCATGCTAGTACACCGACCCGTTTAACACATTTAAACCTGTTTTACCCGCTTTACTTATATTCAAATTTTATAAAGTTTAGAGCCAACAACACACAATCAAATTGTTGCTTTTATGTTGATTCAAGAAGCTTTTCTCCCCATCGCCTCAAAACACCCTAAAAACCCTAGATTTCTGCAACAATTCCTCTTCAATCTTTTCCAAAACACCAACACCATAACAGAAACCTCTCAAATCCACACCCAGATCATCATAAACGACTTCACCCAAAGAAATTTCATCATCGTAAAGCTGCTTCAATCCTATATATCTGCAGGTTATCTCCATCAAGCCCACCGAACTTTCGCCCAAATCAACAACCCTAGCGTCACCTCCTGGAACCAGATCATCAGAGGCTTTTCCGGGACTGATACGCCTCGTGAATCAGTTCATCTTTTTGATGAAATGCTGGTTTCAGGAAAAGTGCCGGATGAGTACACTTACTCGTTCGTGATCACTGCGTGTGCTCGCGGGAAGTTGGTCCGATTGGGTGAGAAGTTTCATGGCAGAGTTTTAGCGGCTGGGTTTTGCTCCAATCTTTTTGTTCAAACTAGTTTAGTAAATCTTTATTCGGTGGCTGTAGTGGAGAATGCACGTAAGGTGTTTGATGAAATGCCTGAGAGAAATGTGATCACTTGGAATACACTGGTAGCTGGGTATGTGAAGTGTGGGGATATTGATGGGGCACGTAACGTGTTTGATGAAATGCCTGAGAGAAATATCGTGTCTTGGACGACCTTAGTTTTCGGGTATGCACACAACGGGGAGTGTAAGGAAGCGTTATCTTTGTTGCGTGAAATGTTACGGGCTCATATGCAGCTGGATCAGGTGACTCTGATTGCGGGTTTATCTGCTTGTGCAGAGATTGGTGATTTGAAAATGGGGAGGTGGATCCATTCTTACATTGATAAAAACTGGCACCTAAAGAACAGAAATCGGACAGTTCGTTTGAATAACGCACTTTTACACATGTATGCCGGTTGTGGTGTTATCAATGACGCGTATGAGTTATTCAAACGTATGCCGTTAAAAAGTACGGTTTCATGGACCACCATGATCTCAGGTTTCGCAAAACAAGGTCGTGGGAATGACGCATTAACCGTCTTTAAATGGATGGAAAACAGTCATCAAAACACAAAAGATGATAGTTCAAAGCCTGATGCCATAACCATGTTAGTTGTCTTGTATGCTTGCAGCCATTCTGGATTAGTTGAACAAGGCCACCATATCTTCAAAAACATGAACAAAATATGGGGGATCGAGCCCAAGATCGAGCATTATGGTTGCATGGTTGATCTTCTAAGCCGTGCTGGACTCTTGGATGAAGCTCGTAAGCTTGTGGAAACGATGCCAATGGAGCCAAATGATGCGATCTGGGGTGCGTTACTTGGTGGTTGTAGGATCCACAAGAATGTGAATCTTGCTTTTCAAATTGCTCAAAAGCTAGGTAACTTGAATCTTGATGATGATAAAGCTTCAGCGTATTTGGTATTGTTGTCGAATGTGTATGCTGGTGCGAAGAGGTGGAAAGATGTTGCGGATATGAGGGAGAAGATGGTTGAATTGGCACTTAAAAAGACTCCTGGAAGAAGTTGGGTGCAGATAGGTGAAACAGTTCATGAGTTTTTGGCAGGTGATTTGAGTCATAAGCATGAATCTTTGATCTATGAGATGCTTCTTTTAGTGACAGTTGAAGCAAGGTTGACTGGATACAAGCCTAATGTTTACCAGGCAGCACAAGCTTATGACAATAGTGGGGTGCATTATGAGTTGTAGAAAAAGTTGTAAGTTGTAGCAAGGATGATTCAGTTTAGCATACATTGAATTATTTTAGGATGATTGTAACACTTAGGCCCAACAATATGGACCCAAAATGATGATATCAGTGGCACATATTTGTGAGACTTGATTGCTGATCACTATACATTCAATGAGATGTGATCATTATTTCTTGACTCTTGTTACTTTGTTAGTGTGACATTGTGAAGGTGATCACTACATACTTAGAGAAATGTTCTTAGTGAAAGATAAAAAGAAAACCTTGACAATGACCAATGAATGTATATAAGTTATATTAGTTAACATTCATGAGAACATCTATAAATCTTTATATTCATGTGTTGATAAATCTTGATTAGTGTCTTGCACCTAACAAGATCTTATCAAGTAACATTTTTCGAATAAACAAAGACTAATACGTGGCGGTCATTAAATTTTAAAAATACATGTCCATTCCTTCTAGATACTTACAAATTCACTTGTGATTATTGAAGTGGAGGTTGTTCTTTTTAACGTGAATCTATTGTACTTCTACTTCTAACCTACTTCACAAACTAAATTACTAAAATAATACCGTTGTCTTGCCTGAGTTTGAACCCATAACAAGTGGAGGTTGCTAAATAGTATAACTTCCAAGTGACTTGGTGTCTTGATCTCTTGATTCACTAAAGAGAAATATGAAAGTTCAAATCCCTAGGGAGTATATAACACCCCAATTTAAAAGGTTAAGATGTAGCTATTATAGATATCAAAATAAAAACATAATTCATGATATTAAGTAATGGTCCAAACTTTAAAGATCCAACAATCCAAATAATTCATAGTAACCTAATTAAATATTTATTACTTTTGACATCTCAATCTTTCTGGCTTATAATGTATTTATCTTAAAAAAATCTAGAAACAGTTAAAAAATAATAAAATATAGATATCAGGGAGATGGGATGAAAGCAAGAGGAAGCGGGGTCGCTACATGGTATCTCAGGATACCATGGAAGCATCATCGCAAGAGGTCTAGTACCGGCAAAAGAAAAAAACAAGAGTTTTCTCCTGAATTAGAAGTCTAAAATGAACATAAAGAAAGAAGGGGATGGAGAATGATGCACCATGCAAAAGTGGTTGGTAAGCGAAAACACCATTTTTGAGAGAATCTATCTCAACAGTCCACCCTTACAAAGAATCAATCAATGATAACAATTTAACATGCACCTATTAAGATCCATACAATTATCATACTCATGCATCAATTATATTACATTTATTATTACCTATATATAAAACACAATAATAACTCACAACAACAACATATCCTGTAAAATCTCATCCAAAGGGCAGAGTCTGGAGATGATAAGAAGAGAACGAACTTTACATTTACCCCAAGGGGTAAAGTCATAAAGAGAGCACATCCAAAAAGACCCCCGGCTCAAAACACAACAATAACCCCTAATTAAATTGTAATGTTATTTGTTTTTGTTTGTAATTTTTTAAAATTTATCTCACCTTTTTTCATTTTACAATTATAATGTTTTATTACACCTTTTTTTTATTGATATATATTTTACTATTTAATTTTGTAGAAATAAATTTAGGTATAGATTAGTTAAATATGATATATTTTTTCCTTTTTTTTTTCTACTAATTTCTCAAGGTTTTATTACTTTATATTTTGATAGTATAGTTGTGTGAGTTTTTGTATTTGTTAATGCTAATTTTCACGACAACTTAATTCTTTCATGACTTTCAAATATACCATCATAACCTTATTTTTCTAGGTTTCAATGTTTATAACCGCGACACAGTAGCTCCATACGTTTCTCTTTACGTATCATATATATCTACTTTTAAAAATAATTTAATTTCTATCCGGTGCAAGAACAAACCCTAGCAATGTCACGTCTTTTTTATTTACGCTTAGTATTTGAGATCGTATGGTCGCGGCCGCTCATCTAGTTTCCTTACCAATAATCAATATTTATATGCTTTTAAGTTGTAGGATTAAAAATGTTACATGTCTTGGTGAAATCTATAATGGAGTTAGCCACGAGTTTTCCTTTGTTATGTAGTTATGTTCTCTCCATGTGAATATAATCCATTCGTTGCTCTTTATTAAGTAGCCCCATTTTTGGGTGCATGATGAAAACTATAGTTATATATCACTCATCACATAGAAGGTAAAATGAAACAATTCTTTAAGATACTACGTTATTTTAGAAAAACTATAGTTATTTTAGAACAACTAACTTACACACACTTTAATCATACATTCAAATCTACATATTTGTGTACCATGTAACTAAAACTTTCAACCACTTAGAAAAGATACACAACTTCTTAATACTTTTGTATGCTAGACAAAAAACACTTTCGTCTCTATGATGCTACATAGAAAGACATCAAACCAAAGATGGAGTTTGCTTGTGGT
Organism: Deinandra increscens subsp. villosa; assembly: GCA_039602395.1. Classification (NCBI taxonomy): domain Eukaryota; kingdom Viridiplantae; phylum Streptophyta; class Magnoliopsida; order Asterales; family Asteraceae; genus Deinandra; species Deinandra increscens. The sequence goes on from JBCNJP010000002.1 coordinate 6,292,788, forward strand.
TATGGACTTATGGTTTATGTAAAACTTGATTGTTTGGACAAGAGAATGCATTCATAAAACATAATAGATAAAAAAGCATCTTTCTTTGCACATTGCTTTGTTCTAACATGTTGCATTTTATTTTACTTCATTCTTAGGTAACTTACAACATTAGCTTTACATTTTGACCAATTATTCCGTTCAAAATTAACCAACAAATTGATTATTGGAACACCACTTTCTTGTGCAAGGGTAGAAAGGTAATACCACACGTCTTCTTCATCTTCCTCACAAAACTTCTCCTCAAAGCTATAAATATCTATATCTATCTATCTATATATAAACCCCCATTCCTATCTCTCTACTTATAAAATCAAAACCCCAAATCCTCTGTTTTTTTTTTCAATCAATTTCAGAAATGGTATCCAGCATCGATCGATCGGAGATCGCTTTCTTCGACCTAGAAACCACCGTCCCGACCCGACCCGGCCAGGGGTTTGCCATCTTGGAATTCGGATCCATTCTCGTTTGCCCTAGGAAGCTCGTCGAGCTCGAAAGCTACGAGACGCTCGTAAAACCACATGACCTCTCACTCATCTCCACATTATCCGTTCGCGCCAACGGCATCACCGCCGACGCCGTCGTCTCCGCGCCGACCTTCTCCGACATCGCCGATAGGGTTTACGACATTTTGCACGGTAACTTTCGCTTCAATTTCGCTTCAATTTCGCTTTAATTTCGCTTTAAGTAGTGATTATTGATGGTTTTACTGATTGGCGGTGATTCGAGCTTCAATTTCGCTTTAATTTGGCTTTATGGTGGTGATTATCGATGGTTTTACACTTTTACTGATTGAATTTGGGCGTTTGATTGATGTGGTAGGGAGGATTTGGGCGGGCCACAATATAATTAGGTTTGATTGCGTGAGGTTAAGAGATGCATTTGCGCAAATTAACCGGCCTCCGCCGGAGCCGAAAGGATTGATTGATTCATTGGCTTTGTTGACACAGAGATTTGGGCGGAGAGCTGGTGACATGAAGGTAGTATAATATTATAATAACGGGTTAAAAGTTCAATTAATCTTGTTGAATCAGTTTGAAATTAGTTATTTACAGTTGCAATGCTGATTATGGTTATATTCTGTTTGTTCAGATGGCCAGTTTGGCTAATTATTTTGGGCTTGGAAAGCAATCACACAGGCAAGTGTGGGTTTTTACTAGGGTTTTGTAACCAGGTTTTATATTTGCTTTTAAAAGTTTTATACTTGCTTTTAAAACTTTTGAAAAAGAAGGTTGTGAGTTCAAATTCTGCGAAGTGTAGGTGTGGTGGTTTAGCCGTTCAAAAAAGATACATTTCCATTTGGGTTTTGTAACCAGTTTTATATTTGCTTTTAAAAGTTTTATACTTGCTTCTAAAAGTTTTAAAAGAAGGTTGTGAGTTCAAATTCTGCGAAGTGTGGGTGTGGTGGTTTAGCCGTTCAAAAAATATACATTTCCATTTGGGTTTTGTAACCAGTTTTATATTTGCTTTTAAAAGTTTTATACTTGCTTCTAAAAGTTTTAAAAGAAGGTTGTGAGTTCAAATTCTGCGAAGTGTGGGTGTGGTGGTTTAGCCGTTCAAAAAATATACATTTCCATTTGGGTTTTGTAACCAGTTTTATATTTGCTTTTAAAAGTTTTATACTTGCTTCTAAAAGTTTTAAAAGAAGGTTGTGAGTTCAAATTCTGCGAAGTGTGGGTGTGGTGGTTTAGCCGTTCAAAAAATATACATTTCCATTTGGGTTTTGTAACCAGTTTTATATTTGCTTTTAAAAGTTTTATACTTGCTTTTAAAACTTTTAAAAGAAGGTTGTGAGTTCAAATTCTGCGAAGTGTAGGTGTGGTGGTTTAGCCGTTCAAAAAATATACATTTCCATTTGGGTTTTGTAACCAGTTTTATATTTGCTTTCAAAAGTTTTATACTTGCTTTTAAAACTTTTAAAAGAAGGTTGTGAGTTCAAATTCTGCGAAGTGTAGGTGTGGTGGTTTAGCCGTTAAAGAAAGAAGATAGATTTCTATTTGGGTTTGTGATCTCATATTCAACGATTATTTTCAGGAGTTTAGACGATGTTCGAATGAATCTTGAAGTTCTCAAGTATTGTGCAACAGTTCTTTTCTTGGTAATTTCTCACCTTTTCACGGTTTCAACTAAAAATTTGAGTTCATTTTCTCGTTCTTTTGAGCATTTCACTTTAATATTTAACAAAAAATAGACAGTCGAGCCCAAGCCTAGCTCGATGTAGATATAGAGCTCAAATTCTTGAAATGAGACGAGCTCTGGCTTGGCTCGGTTTGTTACATAAAAGATAGATTCTGAAGGAGAGAGAAATACCAGAGTTGCATTTTTAACAACAACCTCTCATGTAGGAATCAAGCCTTCCGGATATATTTACCGAAAACAGTTGGGTGTCTCCGAATGCCACCACAAGAAACCGCGGTAGCGGAAAGTCTGCTGTAGAAACAACTGGGTCGAGCACTAGCCCGCCCTCATCTAGTAGAAACATTGACCATCATAATTCTCCTCCAACCCATCCAATTTTTTCACTGGCGGCTTCTAGTGCTGGAGAACCAGTTCAAAATGGAGTTGAAACGGGTCATGCTCAACCCGACCCTTTTGACCTGGGCCCACTTGTAGACAAGATAGAAACCGAAGCCCTTGAAGCAAGTGAAGCTATGGAGGAAGGATCACCTACAACTGGTTCTAACACTATAACTGAAAGCACTGAATTTCTTGATCTTGATCATGTGTCCATACCCTCTGTCGCTGTAACTCGTGTCCCCTTTTTCCGTGGACCCCAAAAGATGCAAATACTTCATAGGGACGCACCGTTGCAGATCCGCTGCGATGCCCTAAAAGTACGGTTTGGATTAAGCACAAGGTTTGTTGATCATGCGGGAAGGCCTCGGTTGAGTTTTGTGGTTGATGCATCTCCAAATCTTTGTCGCGTTCTTGATGCATGTGATGATATTGCTAAGAGGTTTGTGGATTCTGATAGCAGTTCTGAGTGGAGACCTGTTGTTAGCAGAAAGCCTGGGTTTTATAACTCGCCCACCGTCAGATTGCAGTAAGTCTGTGTTTGTATGTTTTAATTGCACATATGAATGAGACAATTTGGGTTGTGTTTACTGTTTAGGGGTGTTCAAAACCATTTAAACTGACTGAACCATCCAAACCGAAGCAGGTTGTCTGTTTTGCCCTGTTTAAGATCCAAATGGTTCGGTTCTCGGGGTTCGGTCGATTTAACGGTTTGGTTTGAAGCTTGGAACCGACCATATAAACCGAACTGGCTGTTTAACCTTTATTATGTATATATTTTAGTTATATATATGTATTATATGTATTATAATCATGAATCTTTCAGTTTAAAATTTTCTATACAAACTAATGATTTTGCAAAAAAGGAAAAAAAAAACTGTGCTTTAAACAGTCATCACCAGACTGGTAAAACTTGCCGGACAACAGACCTGCCAACCCGGGCTGGTTTGGTTTGTTATTTCTTGAAACCGTAGTTAGCGGTTTGGCTGAGAATTTTTTGTAAAGCTAGTGAAACCGAACCGTAAACACCCCTAATTATGTTGTATTTTAAGTGGGTCACATAAAAAGTGTTTGTGGGTCAACCAACATGCCTGGCTTCTTTTTACACGTACGAAAATGACCCGTATCAACCCGAACTCGTGGTTTCACACCCAACCACCATGACCTGCCCAAATTCAAATTGTCACCCTTAATGAAAGAACATGATGCAGCAGGTTGAAAAGATGTTATATAATACCTTGATCTATGTTTTTTACAGATTACCTAGTGTAGCAGTAAGAGATGGTGTTAGATGGGTCACAGAGATATACCAGAAAGAATCATCACCGTCATCATCCCCACAACGGGTTGTGTTCAGTAATTATGATGTGGCGGAACTTGAAGCATTGATTCGTCCAGGTTCCCTTGTGGATGCTTTCATTTGTTTAGATCCGTACGACTACCAACAGAACGCGGGGATTCGGCTAGTGGCTAAGAAACTAATTGTTGATTCTAAGTGATGGGTTTTGGGTGCATAACTCACACTGTTGGCTAACTTTTACAATTTCGTATTTATTAGGGGTATGTAAATTTGTTTCATTGTTGGTTGATGTAGAGGAAGATGAAAAGACTGATTCTAGGGTTAATTCCATGCAAAAAGTTGTTACTGTTCCTCTTGTCTTTCTGATTTTGTGCTTGAAACATTGAACTGGTAAACCTCAAAAGACAAGTAGTTTTGTAGTGAAGAAGATGAACCTGAATGAAAATTGTTGACCAAAAACTAAATACGTACTAGCAAGTAGTTAACTGATTTCGAATTTTGAACCATTTTATCCTTTTAAGTCCTTCAACTTTTAATAAACGCATTTTCAGCTTGAATAAAATTCTAAAGCAATTTTGATGAAAGACTTTGTCTAAAATAAAAAAGTTATGCGCTGCTCTGCCTCTTGGACCCCGTCACGGCTGTCGCTTTTTGAACCCTGCTCTTTTGGAGGTGCTGACCCCGAACCTCCGTTAAGATTCCCTAAATTACACATCATCGAAACGAGTGTGCCTCCTGCACCTCCAAACCCGCTCAATATAAATTGTAAGTCAAATTAGTCGTAGTTAATTCAATTGCACTAAAATAACAAAGGTGTTTTAGGAGGGTTTGAATTCAACGGCTTATATTTTTTTAGAACACAACACTGTACAGAAACTTATAAATCTTTGACCTTGGGACTTCAATTCTCAACCAAACTGATTATCTAGTTTGCATGTGAATTAGAGAAAGAGAGAAACCAAGAAACAAACGTCTTCCTTTTAATTCAATAACGTACTTCTCACGTCAATCGCGTATTTTATTAAGCCCAAAACAAATAACTTCAGCCCAATCTCCTTAAACCTTTACAACAATAACTATATAAATATAGGAAAATTGGCAGATATTAATCTTAGTTATCACCTATTAGCCGATAATAATCTCCGTTATGATTTTGGCCTACAATAATCCCAGTTAATAACATGTTGGTATTTATTGAACCGTCGTTAAGTTATGACTAACGGTGTTAGTTTCTTACTGACTGGACATCCCAGTAGAATCCTAGGTGACATTTGAATTAAAAAAATCCTAAGTGTCATTATATTAAAGAAAAGCTTTTAATAATAAAAAAAAACTAAAGATGTATGTCACGTAGAATCTTAATACTAATAAAGCAATAAAATTTGTGCCACATGTCTTATTTATAAAGGATCCACATCACTATCGCCACATGTCAAGTTCACATTGAATTACCAATTTAGTAAATAATCAATTAAGATTAGTTACCAATTTTATCAAAACTAAATTTTTATTTTAAAATTTTAATAAAATTAATTTATATGTGATTAATTTACTCAATAATTTTATTATTTTTTAAAAGTAATCAATAACTTGTCAAACATAATAAATTTCTTAAATGTATTAAATTATTGTTTAATATATTATAAGAATTTTAATCAATCATAATTTTCAAATTTCTTGATCGTTATTTTTTTCTTTGTATTTATCTAATACTATAAATCTATATTGAGCCCGTGTAGTACACGGGTTACTAACCTAGTGTGATAATATACCATTATTTTATTTAATGTCGCAAGGTGATAATCGCAATGATGATCACAAAGTGGGTTCGGAATTGAATTTTCATTTGTCGCAAGTTGGAGAATTGTAGACGGCTGCGAATTTAATTGTTTTTGGAATGTGGCATAGGGTGATGATTGCATAATCATTACTTGTGGGCTTTTACGTGACATACATTCTTTAGGTTTTTTTTATTTAATTAAAAGCTTTTCTTTAATATAATGACACTTAGGATCTTTTTTTTACTTCAAATGCCACCTAGGATTCTACTGGAATGCCCAGTCAGCAAGAAACTAACACCGTTAGTCATAACTTAACGACGGTTTATTATAGGCCAACATGTTATTAACTGGGATTATTGTATGCCAAAATCATAACTGGGATGATAACTGGAATTAATATAGTCAAATTTTCCAAATATAAATATACTATATAATATAATGCTATAAAAACCAACGCTGATCGAAACCTAACGGCTACTCGTTCAAAACCACGACTGCTGTCTGGCTCCGATCGTCCAACTTCTCTGCCCGGTGTTTTCTCGTTCAAAACGACAAAATTCTCGATTGAATCCGATGAAGAAGTTGGTAGGGTTTATTCTTTTTTCCATCATCAGCTTTCTAGTTTCTCTCATCCTCCAACAACTTTCAACTCCACACATCATTCACCCTCATCTTCATTTCACATCTCCAAAAGGTCTGTTTTTTTTCATCAATATCTCTGTGCTATATAATTACTAATCTTGACTCCATCTTTTTTTTAATCTGTGGTTTCAGGAGGTTCTCACAAATCATCCACAAAAGATTGCCTTAGCAGGTATGAATCCGCATTATATCGTAAAGAATCACCATATAAACCTTCATCTTACCTCATTACTAAGTTACGCCAATACGAAAAACTTCACAAACGATGCGGTCCACACACCGAATCCTACAACCGAACCGTAAGAAACCTAGATCCCGATAACCATGACCGTGAAACGTCGGATCAAGCATGTAAATATCTCGTACGGATACCCTTCGACGGGTTAGGAAACCGAATTCTGAGTCTAGCCTCCGCGTTTCTTTACGCGCTTCTCACAGATCGCGTCCTTCTAGTCTACGACAAAGAAGGCGAGACCGCCGATCTTTTCTGTGAGCCTTTTCCCGAAACAACCTGGATACTTCCACAAGACTTTCCCATCCGAAACCGACTCGAAAACATGAGCCAGGAGTCCCCAGAGTGTTATGGTAACATGTTGAAGAACCATGCAGGAATTAACTCATCTTTTGTGTATCTACATTTGATTTACACCTTTGATGACTATGACAAGCTTTTCTTTTGTGATCAAGATCAAAACTTTATCCAAAACGTTTCTTGGGTCATCATGAAATCGCAGTTTTATTTCGCCCCGTCTTTGTTCTTGATCAAATCATTTGAGCAAGAACTAGCAAGTCTCTTTCCGGAAAAAGAAACAGTTTTCCATTTCTTGGGTAGGTATTTGTTCCACCCCTCAAATCCGGTCTGGGAACTTATAACTAGATATCACAGAACTTATCTAGCGAAATCAGACGAAAAAATCGGCATCCAGATCAGAACTTTTCACCCAAGATTCTTGGCTGCAGCTTTTAACTTCACTACATCTTCACTTGAAGCTGTTCCAGATACAATTCTAGCATGTTTGTTCAACAATAACTTGCTACCCGAAATCAACATCAACGAATCACAAACGGGTCAGAAAAATGAGAACTCTAAATCTGTTAAATCTGTTATAGTGACATCTTTAACCTCCAAGTATTATGAGAAACTAAGAGATGTGTTTTGGGAGCATTCGACGGTTACTGGCGATGAGGTTGGAGTTTTTCAACCAAGTTCAGAAGTGGATCAGAAAACTGGGGACAAGAAGCATGATAGGAAAGCATGGGCTGAAATTTACCTGCTGAGTTTAACTGATAAGCTTATCACTAGCCCCTGGTCAACTTTTGGTTATGTGGCTCAAGGTCTTGGAGGATTGAGGCCATGGATTTTACACATGCCCAAGGATGAAATGGTGCCTAATCCTCCCTGTACCCGAGCCGTTTCGATGGAGCCTTGCTTCCATAAACCTGTAGTTAAAGGCTGCAAGATGAGAACTGGGGTTGATGATACTGGTGCACTTGATCGTTACGTTAGAGCGTGTGAGGATGCGAGCCAGGGGATCAAACTAGTTGATCCCAAGGCTATTTGATGATCAATACTGCTGAGTTTTTAGTCTGTGCCATATAAAATACAGTGGTAAAAACTGTCTACATTGGAAGCTAAATATATTGTTGTTAATCAAAAACTATTTTACATGTCTGTCCATGGTTTTACATTTGGTTTGAAAAGTTTTTCTTTACTTTGTGAAAACCCTTTATTTATAAGGTCCTTAACAATTTCACCCTAGCCTTATCATCTACATATTAATCAATTCTACCATATATATATATAAAAACACAAAGGGCTACAAGATATTTGATATTGAAAATAAAAAAATTATTGTTTCAAGGGACGTTAGATTTTGTGAAGAAAACTTTCCATACATTCATGTGAAGCATACAAATGAAATGTCTAACATAATTGAGCATTTGAGCATTTGAGCATTATGACTTTTTTGACATCCATGATGGGCTGGCCCATGAATCAAGTGAAGAAGTGACTTTAAGTGAGCCAAACAACTCAAGTTCTCAACAAATGAATGAGGATCCAACGGATGATGACTCACTAAACCAAGGTGAGAATTTGGCCCAGCAAGAAACTAGCTTGTGATCCCTTAAGGATACACTCAATCAAGAAAGAGTACACCCCATTACTCAACTTTCTTGGCTATCACATAACCTTATAGTGACATTCTCAACATATAACACCTTTGAACCGTGTAACTCCGATATGGTTTAGAATCATGAAAAATGCCATGCGATTCCATGGTGAGTCGTGAAAACTCCCCCCGTGTTCAATATTACACTGAGATCGATAAAACTCCCATTCAATCTAGTGTTTCACCAATATACTGAATGTCTGAAATCATGAAAACTCTTCACTGATCTAGTGTTTCATCAATTGCAATAGAGCCTTTAGAACAAACATTGGCATTGAGCTTTTCTAGAAAGGGTTAGTTAGGGGGAGGCATTTGGTTCAGAAGAAAGCACCAAATTTATGAGTTTTTACAAAATGATCACTAACTTTTCTTTTTAGAGGCTACCTACAAACTAAGGCTAAACTACTGTATGCATGCTTATAAATGATTGTTTTGCACTTTTGCCGGTTAGAAGGTCTACGTTTCCTTTTGTAGCCTCTGTCAATTGTTCAATCTTATATTAGATAAAACTTGGTCAAAATGAACATTTTGATGAATATTTTTATGCTTTTAATATTTGTGTCCCACAGTTAATATAATGTTAGTTTTTCTTTTATAATAAAGAGTATTTTAGTCATTTAACACCCGCTTAATAGAAAGAGTTAACAACTATCCAATCCAGGGACACCGATGCTACATCTTAAGGAACAACAGAAAGCACAAATATAATCTTAGAGAATAAACTTGAGATATAAATATACCAAATTAACAAATCGTGAAATTATCAAAGAACATTTAGTTTAACGATATCTTGGTGTGTATGAGGTATTCCTTCCTAGTCTCATTGGAGTCGATATTGACATCAAATTATATGAGTGTATTAACTCTTAACGTACACGACATAAATGTTTTTCATACACAAATTGGTGAAAAAGAGTCCTTAAATGGATAACTCTATGGTAAAGTGATGGTCCCCCAACCAAAAGGTTAGGAGTTTAAATCTTACGGAATACAATCGTGATGATCTAGCATAAAAAGGGGATGGAAAATGCGTATAAGTGAAAGTGTTCTCATTAGAAGAGCCCAAGCAAATGCCTAGACACCTGAGATCACCCTGACAAATAGATCACCCTTCCGCCCGAATAACAACAGAGCATGAAGACCCGGCTCATCCACCACCCAAGAGAAACCCACAACTAGAAAAAGAAAAAACTCTGAATCAACCGAAACAAATTATCCCAATCAAGACCCGAACCCATGATCTCCCATATGAAAAATCACTGGATACCGTTACGACATAACCCCTTCGGTTTAGAAGAGCCCAAATGAAATTGGACTTAATTACTTAAATGGGTGGCCCAAACGAATGACCCGATGATAAATTGATGAACTTTACTCAATCCTCCTCCCTTGTTAATCGTGAACCCACAACTCCGAACTCCCTTCGATTCTCTCAGTCTCCGAATCCAACTCCGATGGTGGCTTCCGCCGTTAAAGAAAACCTGGGAGACCTAAACAAAGATTCCTTCATCACCCTTCTCACAAAACTCATCGGAGAATCCAAATACGTGCAGAACAACCCGCCGGATCTCATCCCGGAGGAGGACAGAATCGTCCGCCATGTTCTTGATTCCCTCCTCCCTTACTCCACCGCCACCGGCGGCGGCCCACTCGTCGTCAATCACGTGACTTATAAACCCAATAGAGGGAATCTTATTGTGGAGTTCCCTGGAACTGAACCCGGAAAGATTCTGTCTTTTGTTGGAATGCACATGGATGTTGTCACTGCTAATCCTGCTGAATGGGTTTGTTTGTTTGTTCATCTTTGTTACAAATTTAAGTTTCTTGCTATGAATTTGGTTTGATCTTTCTATTGGGATTGTGATCTCGAAAATCATGTTATGGAATTTAGTATTGTTATACTATTATTTAATCTAAATGTGAAATTGAAGCATAAAAAGATTCCTTTTTTGAGATTAGAAGCAGAAGAAAGAGTCATTTTGTGAAATTGAATCATGACAAGATTCCTCTTTTTTTAAATTGAAGCAGAAAAAGGATTCATTTTACGAAATTGAAACAGAAAAAAGATTCATTTTATGAGATTGAAGCATAAAAAAGATTCCTTTTTTATGAAATTGAAGCATAAAAAAGATTAATTTTATGAAATTGAAGGATAAAAACATTATACATCTAGGGTTTGCTATTCAAAAAGGGCCGGAGGCGCGGCTTGTTGCCCGCCTTCCCTGTGTATTGACTTGAGTCGTGTATGTTTTCTTGCTTATTTGACAATTAATTGGAATTAAAAAATTACCAAAAAAACAAGAAGATTCATTTTATGAAATTGAAGCATAAAAATGATTCCTTTTTCAGGATCAATTATCATGGAATCTTAATATGTGCTTAAGTTTCTTGCTATGAATTTGGTTTGATCTTTCCATTGATATTGTGATCTTGAAAATCATGTTCTGGAGTTCAGTATTGTTTAATCTGAGATGTGAAATTGAAGCATAAAAAGATTCCTTTTTTGAGATTGAAGCATAAGAAAGAGTCATTTTGTGAAATTGAAGCATAACATGATTCCTTTTTTAAAAATAAATTGAAGCATAAAAAAGATTCATTTTAAGAAATTGAAGCATTAAAATGATTCATTTTATGAAATTGAAGCAGAAAAAATATTACTTTTATGAAATTGAAGCATAAAAAAGATTCATTTTAAAGCATAAAAAATATTCCTTTTACAGGATCAATTATCATGGAATCTTAATATGTGCTTAAGTTTCTTGCTATGAATTTGGTTTGATCTTTCCATTGGTATTATGATCTTGAGAGTTATGTTCTGGAGTTTAGTATTGTTTAATCTAGATGTGAAATTGAAGCATATAAATATTCTTTTTTGAGATTGAAGCATAAAAAAGTTTCATTTTATGAAATTGAAGCAGAAAAAATATACATTGAAATTGAAGCATAAAAAAGATTCATTTTATGAAATTGAAGAATAAAAATGATTCCTTTTTCAGGATCAATTATCATGAAATCTTAATATTGCTTAAGATATGAAGTTTGGAATTTCTTCTGTTTGGGTTGAATCTAAACTATTTAGGCTTCATTAAGCTAATGATCTAAAAGTTTCGGAATTTATGTAAAAATGTGATCATCATGAAGAAACTGATGATATTAAGGTGGTATCAGGACTTTGATCCTTTTTCAATGAGCATTGATGGAGACAAGCTTCGGGGGCGTGGAACGACTGATTGTTTGGGACATGTTGCGCTTGTAACCGAGCTTATGAAGAACCTCGGCCGAACAAAACCGAAACTTAAGTCCACTGTTGTTGCTGTCTTCATTGCCAGTGAAGAAAACTCTTCTATTCCAGGTGTTGGTGTTGATGCACTTGTGAAAGATAGACTTCTTGATAAGTTAAAAAATGGACCTTTGTAAGTCTTCTATGCAAAACAAGTTTCTGTGATTTTGATGGGCTGTTTCTTTTTTTATTTTAGAGAGAGAATTTGTTATAAAGACTGATATTTACAGGTTTTGGATCGATACTGCGGATAAACAACCTTGTATTGGCACGGGTGGTATGATACCATGGAAGCTTCATGTTACAGGAAAGCTTTTTCATAGCGGTTTGGCACACAAGGTATTTTAGTTACAATATTATGCATTTGTTCATGGTTCTATACATATCTAGACGCTCTGGTTAGATTCCGGCCAAATCCTATAAATTCCTGCAGAAATTCTGAAATTTCTGGCCAAATTGTTCTAAAACATTCAAAAATGTCATGGAACCAACTTAAAACAGCTTAAACTGGCCCTAAAGAAGCCGATAACATGTATGAAACCCCTAAAAATGGTATCTTTATGCTATGCACCTTGCTTATCTCGGATAGGCCCAAGGCTCACCCTTTGTTCATTGAGCGCGCCTTGCTTCTTTAACAACTATGGTTCTGTGATTAATTTTTGTTTCTTTCTTCTGCTATTGACAAATTTATTTATTTTTTAATAATTACTTATAAGGCCAACCCATCAACGAACGGGTTCATATATGGCATTCCCACACGGAAATTCTAGCATTTTCCTAGTAAATTAAAGGAGTACTTACCAAAAGTTGGCGTTAGATCATACACCACCTAACACATTTAGTCTCTTAACTTCCAAATATTGCGAGTTTTTGTCTAGAAACCCCAAGTTAACTGTCACATCTGGTCGAACCTAAAAGAACCACTAAACAAGTCTCGTATGCCTGTGGCTGCAAGTGACTGATATTCAAGGGTCTTCGGGTTTGTTGTTCTCATTTTGTATAGCATATTAATTAACGTTTTATGATACAATATAAAGCAAAACGGAGTTTTATAATCAAAAGTCATATTAGTTAACATATCTGACATCTTAAATTCTCAAGTTTGGTTTGTTAAAATATAGTCGTTATTAGTATTTCTTTTTGTTTACATGGTAGGCTATCAATCCTTTTGAGCTAGCAATGGAGACCCTCAAAGAGATCCAAACAAGGTTTTACAAAGATTTCCCTCCACACTCTAAAGAAGAAATCTATGGATTTGCAACACCTTCAACTATGAAACCAACTCAATGGAGCTGTAAGTTCTAGACAACAAAAAATACAATCAGTTTCCGAATCTTAATTATAACGTCACTTGGTTTATTTCAGACCCGGGAGGGGGAATCAATCAAATTCCTTTGGATTGCACGATTTCAGGAGATGTCAGGTTGACCCCGTTTTACAAGTAAGCTCATTCATCGATCGTGTTTTTTTTTTATTAATTTACTTGATGTAATGAAGTTCTAAATGGTTTTATTGGTGTGTTAATTCGGTTACTCTGATAATGTTTCAGCGTGGCAGATGTAATCAAGAAGCTAAATGAATACGTAGAAGATTTAAACAAAAACATTGACAAGATTCCTACAAGAGGGCCTGTGTCAAAATACGTTCTACCAGATGAGAACCTTAGAGGGAGGTATGTCAAATCTTTGTTCGCTTTAACAGTAGCATAAGATTGTCTACAAAAGTGGGAATTTGTTCTCATTTACTTCTGAAATATGAACGCTTAGATTGTTTTTATCTCTAACATGTCGAACGAGCAAAATAAGAGAAATAGCTAAAAAGAAACGGGCCAATGTGTATTCTTATTATATAAAAACGTTTCAATAGTTTTATTTAAAAGCTCAGCTTATTATTCAAATAGTGTAGTCCTGGTAATCATATTTGACATAACTACTAATTGTTAGAAAAATGATATAAAATTTTCATGACAGAAGGAAAAACGCCGAATCTCTCTCTTTTTTTTTTTTTTTTTTTTGTGATTTAAGGTTATTGTTCTGTTACCAGAATTGAGATTTCCTTTGATGAAGCGTCATCTGGAGTTGCGTGTAACCTGGAGTCTCGTGGCTTCCATGTGTTGTGCCAAGCTACTAAAGATGCTGTCGGGCATGTAAAACCCTACTCCATAACCGGGACATTGCCACTTATACGAGAACTACAAGTGAGATATGATCTGCAGTCTTTATTGTTTAAAGTTTTTATAAAAAGTTATCCTTAATTTCTCACTCTATGATTCTTGTTATTGTAAACAGGATGAAGGGTTTGATGTTCAAACTGCAGGCTATGGTATGTATCTGTTTCTGCTATCAAACTAAAGAAACAAATGTAAATATATTAAAAATATTAAAAGCCTGTTCTTATAAGTTATAACCACTAGGTATTTGAAAACCATTTTATCATCAGGAATGATTATGTGTTAATCAGTATTTGTAGAAGCATTAAAATATCATAGTAATAAATAAGATGGTTTCTAATGATTCTTAAACATTTATATAATTGTGTGGCCTTTTTTGAGCAGGTTTGATGGCTACATACCATGCGAAAAACGAGTATTGTCTTCTTTCTGATATGTGTCAAGGGTACAAAGTGTTCACCGGTATCATTGCTCAGCTAGAAGAGTGATATTGATTTTATGACTATGTTTGTTATGTTTCGGGGTCGTTTAAAGTCGAATAATTAAGTTGCAGTTGATAATAAGAACACGGGTTTTGAATATGTTTGCCGTTGAGTTGAGCAACTGCTGATCATAGATATTACTTATTGTTAGATGCAGAGTTACGACTGATCTATCGTTTTGAACAATTAATTGCTAAAGTATCACATAGAATTAAATGTTAAATAAAACAAAGTAAATATAAAATTATATAAACTAAAAATGATTTATAATAGATAAATTAATGAAATTGATTGTTTATATAATCTGAAATCCAATATTTAGTTACTTTTTTATACTTAAAAGATGATTAAGATGGTAAAACTTATAAAAAATATTTGTCCTTTAAACTCTTAAAATTAATATAAAAAGCGATCATGTTCTTAATTTTGTTATATTATAATATAGATAGATAGATAGATGCTTTGATGACAAATCGTCAACACGAAACATCTCATCTTTTTTTTTCTTACTCACGATCAAATGCTTGTCTCCCCTCTATTCCACCTCGGCTTCTACATAGAATTTCACATGAAAAATTACCTACCATTTTAACTTCATATTCGAATTAAGCAAAATTATGGCATTCATTACCTTGGAAACACTGCTAGTAATGACTAAAACATGTCATAAAGTTTTAAGTTTTATAACCTAGCTTAATCTCCATTGTGTTAGGTCTAAGATTCTTGAAACTAATGGCACAAAACTAAGAATTAGTTGATGATGATTTGTTGTTGAACAAGTTGTTATTGTTGTGGATGGACTTACTGCTAATTTAAGTTTCTACTAATGACGACTAAAGTAGCGCGCTATTTAACACGCAACTTAAATGTCAAAAAGAAAATACTAATTTCTTAACCATGATGTAGATTTAGTTACTACTGTACGAAGTAATACCATCATTTGGAAATTTTTCTTTAGTAGTAATTATTAGTTAATAGTTTAATCAGTTATAAACTTATAGTCCTCCACATTGGTTTATAAGTTTGCAGCAGAGATGTTGTTACAAGTAGCTTTCATAGCTCAGTTGGTTAGAGCACCCGTTTAGTAAGCGGGAGGTCTTGAGTTCGACTCTCAATGAAAGCAACTTTTTTTTTCCTTTTAGGATTTTACAGGGGCCGAAGATAAAAATTATATTTTTAGTTTAATGTTACAATACCGGTCCCTAGACTTTGCATTTTATGTTTTATTCGACCCTAAGATCATGAGTTAGTGTATTTTTATGTTTTATTCGACCCTAAGATCATGAGTTAGTAAGAGCACTTTTATTCGACCCTAAGTATCGGTCCTGGTATCAACTCTTTAGTTTTGGTACAGTATCCGTTACCAGTTACCACTTTTCATCTTTGGTACCTGTATGGTACTAATCTGATCCCTATATAAATATAAACCTATATGTAATAATTAAAAATAGGTGGTGACATAGAATGCAGGGGTGTTTGAATATAAGTGTTCGGAGTAAAATAAGTATTTTTGAATGATGGCAGAACTTGTGATTTAAAAATGAAATGGTACGTTTAAAAAATGATAAGTGTTGGAGGTGCTCTTAATAGTGCTTCCAACATTCCTAAAATCTTGTCTATATTCAATCAAAGTTACATCAATAAACTGTTTTGTGTCATCAACATTTGTATATGATCATTAATACATCCATCAAAAATAACTCATAATTATGACTACATTGACCATACTCTTAAAAGGTTCAGAAAATTAAGACCAACTGATAAATTAACATCAAGAATAATGATGATAATTTCACATTTGTGTTACTAACTGGACACCATGTGCATGTTTCACAGGCATCATGGGGACTAAAAGCTATAACATTTGGTTTGATGTGTTTCTACAAGCAGCTTCAGTTATTTGTTCCTTTAACTTCAAGTTTTAGTCTGAATCAGTATCCGTAAACGGCATTTGGAAAGCATTTGGTGGTTCCATGTCGGTAAGGGATGGGGGTATGTTCTGGTTTGTTGGGCGTTTTGGGCGTCGCCTTCTCGGTTTTGAGCCGTCAGCACCCTGTCAGTGACACAAGACAGGTTCCAAAAGTAAGCAAGATGATGCTATAGAGGTAGTTCAAACAATTTTAATGAATAAAAAACAATAGATAATATATGGGTCTTGTTTGATCTTTCAACTAGTCAAACAGGTGAAAACAAAAATTTAAAAATGTTGACTGAAAAGGGAACTTGTCAAAATGGGCTGAACGGGTCAGAAATCGCCCAAATTGTATTTTTAATGCATAAAACCTCGCACGTCAATTTGTCAAGACACCCATATTATTGATGAAATAATATGATTTTTGCAATCATAGTAAATACTAACTATAAAATTTTAGAAATTTGGACAAAGTGTTTCTCGTCAACCTATCCTTTTTCGGAATGTAGCAAAAAGAAAACTACTTGTTCTGATCCAACCCGTTTTGACCCGTTACCCAACCTACACAATTAGCGACCTCTAGGTTTTGTTCGCATACGGATCTCCAACTGATTATTTGTAAAATATAAGAAAAAGGTAATGGGTCAAACAATAAATATCAGTATGCTCAAGTGTTTTCAATCTCCTAAATTTTTTTGTATGAAAACACCTGGATTCTGACTTAGTATACATAAAAATGAAAAAAATAAAAACAAACACACACAAAAGACGTGTCGATCAATCAAACCCATTTTGACCTGTTACCCAACCCACCCATTTTGCCACCTAAAATTTATTAGCTAACTGAACCCATGTTGATTAATGCATCATTGTTTACCTCATGTTTAGGATGGCTTGCATTATCAGATTCCTTCAGTTTAATTGACTGATTTCTCCTCAGATAAATAAAACCAAATGACATCAATGCCCCCAAAAGCAACATTGGACCAAACCTTGGATCACCCATAAGATCATTAATTCTTTGTCCTATGGTTTGAATCCTTTGCTTCATTCCCCTACTTGAGGAAACAATTTGCTCCCTACCTTTTGACCATATAGGATCTACATCTTCGGGTACAAGCTCAGGAGTTGATGTTAGCTGCATTAAGTACGAGACCTCTTTTTAATCAAATTTCAAAAAAAAATTGTAATTTTTTAGATTATATGTTTCACAATAAACTATAAAAGTACACAATTTTGTTCATAGAAACTCACATGAAATGGGAGATCCCTGGAGTCACCATCTCGAATTGTTTCTGAGATCCATTGAGTTATCTGGCACAAAATTGTATATAAGAATAACAATACTTTTTAGTTATTTTTTCTTGAAGATTTTGATGGATAGAAGCACAAACCTGTGGTCTTTCATTTAAACCTTTGTATAGGGCCACTAATTGGGATGTAGGGTCCACATCTCTAGAAGGCCATTGAAGCAAACATGTTCATTGGATTTTCCTCAACCTTTTTATTTACTTCTGTATCATTTCGTCTTGTAGCGCACAAGAAATAACCGTGGCACGTCTGTAATATCCCTCCTAGGCCCACATGTATCGTGGCTGTCCTCCACATTTACATAAAACATACAGAACCTCTGTAATAATTTAAAAAAAAAAATACTAATATCAATAATTAATGTGGTAAATGTGAATTAAAAAACAATAGCATTACAATAATAAACTAAATCTTTATATGAAATGGTTTTATGAAATCATATGCATTAAACATAATCTTTGGGGAACTTTCAACATGTTTGACCAGCATGACATTTTCCCCTTTTAGCTAATCTTTTTTAATTAATATTTAACCATTTGAGATAATTTACAACAAAGTTCAGTCAACTACAAGACCAATTCAAACAAGAATAAAAAAATTTGACTACCTTTTGTACTTCACCATCCACCCAAGCAAAGGTTAACCGCTTTTCCTTCAATGCAACTGCTGCTGATGTGGCTTTTTGGTTATCAGATTGATCTACATCTCCATCATTTGATAACATCTCTTGGACACTGCGCATGGTCTTTAATCATATATAAATTATGTGATTAGGTGACAATCTTTATTGCGGTAAGAGTAATTCACAGTTAATGGTTAATAATGCTCACTTCACGCATTTTATGAAGTTCTGCACTCTGTCTGCCCACGATAACAGCACAATACCAAACTGTTGTGTCATTACCAGCACGTGAGTAGCCTTTTGGATCACAACCTAACTCCATTGATGTAACACTTCTTAATTGGGGAAGCACTGAAATGCAAAAAAAAAAAAAAATTTAATAAAATAAATTAAAATAAATTGAGATATAAAAAAGAAACCATAATATGATTCCAAAAACTGAGTCATATTGAATAACTGGTATCGTTGGAACTCTATATATAGGGTATGCAAACTGCAAACATTTTGATTTTGATATGCTGTAATAAGAACTAGCCTTTCAAATAAAAATAAATATGCACAAGCACATTACCAAACCGTTGTGTCATTACCTTGATGTTTATTCTGCTCCATGATCTCAATAAGTCTTGAATTGTTCATTACTCCTGCAAATCAGTAAGAGAAAAATGTATATATCATCAGCCAGCCCTAGATCATGGCCCAAACTCATTGTGGACTCGTTTCCATGATTAGATTTAACCTAGTTTAGCATTTTATGACTATAAAATATCTATTGTATCTTGTAAATCCTTGAGCACCTAAAGAAATAATATACTCCTACTTGCAGTAGCTTAAATCAACCGAACCACTATAAATCCGCATGTCAAGTTTACTTGCTTTCGTGTGTGTGTGTGATTGATATTCGGTTCCTAATAATAAGGAAAATAATTATAAAAAAAAAAAGCACAAGTGACATGCCATGGTACACCACAGGTTTGACACCAGGATCTCTCAGAATGACAATTGCAGGAGCTTCTTCCACCCCAAACCTGTTTCAAAGACAGAGATTTCAGTCTTACACTCTTACTGGAAGAGAATCTATAAAGAATAAGACAAAATTAGTTTATTTTGTATAGGAAATTACGTATTTGACCAAAAGACAGAATCTTCTTCTCTCCAAATTGTGAATGCAAATGAGGCGTAAGACCAATAACTTTTAGCCACATGGCGCACAAATGGAGTGGCTCGTTGTCCTGTTTTTGAAATGAAAATGACTTTGACCTGGCATGTCAAAAATAAAAAGATAAGAATTGACATAGTTACAAGAAATCATTAACAGGAATATTCGAATCAAGGGTAAAAGCTGCATTTGAGTTCTAAAATGTGAGAGAATGAGACAGGCAATATTTACCTTATGTCGACTGCCTTTTCCAAGAAAAGTTTGTGCCTGTAATTAGAATGATGTTATTTTGCATCGCTAGCGAGAATAATATTTAGAAACATTATATAATGAAAAATAAGAATTTATTTTTTCTTTAACTAGAATTACCAAAGACTCAATAGAGTAATAGGAAATGCGAGGCAAGCTTAGGATGTTTGTTGCAAACCAGTCAGTAACAGCATCAACAGATAACTGTCCAGTGTACCTAAGACAGAGCAATAGTATAATCAAGATAATTACTTTGAAATTTTTGCATAAGTACTATTGTAGTAATATTGCTATTGGTTTTAAGTTTTAACATGAGAAGAATAAGAGCTCACCTAAATATGCAATCTGAAGTTTTACATCCAGGGGGAAATGCCACAAGTGAAGGAAGACCTGTATCTCAATCAAATGATCAGGCAACAACTCACCATAAGCCAAATCTAAAAAAAAATGTACAATTAAAAAAAGTACTTATTTAGAGGAGTTAATAATGAAGTTACCAACCATTTCGAAAGAAAGGAACTCCTGTGTATTTCTTTTCAGATAAGTATGTTGCGAGCTTCAGATCACCAATCTCAACCATTCCAGTATTTGTTATACCATCCAGTAAACCAGCTGCAAATGTACAGGAAAATCACATGCTAAAAATGTAAGTTTCAAACATTTGAAAATTGTAATAGAAAAACACAAACCAAAAGAAATCTGAACCATCTATTTTTTATTTTATCAATTATTGAAATTTTTTTGAATAAATGGAAGCAGGAAAAACGTCTAAAAATGTAAAATACCTATTCTTTTCCAAGAATTAGAAAATTGGGCACAATGGCTGCTGCCAACTGAGAAAACCTGATATAAATTACCAGATAGTTACATAAAAGGAAATGGAGTAGCACTCCAACAGAAAACAAATTTTAGTAAAAATATATAAGAGTTATATAAAACAATTATTTATACCTGAAGAAGCAAAGTGTTGCTGTTCTGTATCTTAGAAACATAGTTCTCCGATGAAATGACATCAAAAACCTGATCTGGTTCTAATATGATAAAAATAGAACAAATAAATGACATCAGCCAAAAAAAAAAAAACAGTTGTTTCACAAACCAAAAATAAAGCTGAAAAGCCAAACATAGTAGAGCAACTTTACAAACCAGATGAAGTAGGTTCCAGCAATGGAAGACTAATATCAGAAAAATCAGCATTAGAGTATGTTTCCTTGACCTTTTCCATTATATGCTACAAACCAGCAAAGCAATGTTAGCATACAACAATGAAGATTGAAGACCGCATATATGTAAAACTAATAACAAAACTGGAACGCATGAAATGGATTAAGAATATTATAACTTACAAGATGTTCATCAATGCCAAATATATCATAATCCCTTTTCCATATAGGATTGCTAAGAAGTTCATAAGCATACTGAAGCTGAAAATGAAGGTCAACTTATGTAAAACATAAAATTTTAAAAGAAAATCAAAATCCAAATTAGGAACAAAAAAACATATGTGTAAACCAAATAACATAAATGCTCATAACATTATAAGTTGGGTGGTAAACAATTAAATAGATTTAAATGAAACAGAGAACTAAATAAACCTTAATCCTGTCAAGAGTTGAAGAAGGTCCCTTCACTGTTTTCCTGCAATGTAAACTTTTTCAATAAAGTGCAGTTGCATTGTTATACAGACACACCAACAGACACTAAACATTAAAAAGCACAAGACTTGATAAATCTTGATCAGAGATATTTTTCTTTTTTTGGAACGGCAAATACACACACCCTCCTAAATTACTCCTAAAATTCACCTATTACCTACTACCGAAGCTTCACCGAAAAGTTTAGGGGGACGAAAAGTCACGGATCCTAATGTCGGAGGGGGGGTTCTCAATATATATAAAAAAAATTTCAAAAATCGTAAAAATTAGCACTTCGGCCCAAAAAAACCGAGCGGGCGGTTCCCCCCCCCCCCCCCCCCCCGGGGCACCACTAAGCTTCGCTATTACCCACTCGTGGGACTTGAACCTACACCACTTGGGGAGGACAAAAACCAGGTGCCACTAGTCGAAGAGGCCATCGGCCTTAGCTTATAGTTTTCATCACGCAAATGTATGAAACATATATGATCTTTCATCTCAATTTCCATGCATAGCTGACCATGAGGACAGCTAATATCCCTCCATCTACTACCCTTCTATACTTCATCATCTCAGAATTATCTAGTTTGTGTAGAGTTTTCATTATCCACAAATATGATACATAGAAGATCTTTTTGCACTTATTAGGTCAAACAGATAAGTTTCCAACTCAAAAGTCAAATAGAAATCGAGAAATTTGGTAAATTTTTCATGATTACACCAAACTGCATTAACATATAAAACAAGTACACTGAAGTAGCTGGAATTGAGCCATTGAGGTCAAAGATCATATATTTTTTCATAATTTTAAATTCAAATACTGCAGTATTTAATTTAACAAATCCTTTTTCTTCACTTGATCTTAGTCAGTAACTGGTGAATTGACATTATATAAACAGAATAACAGTTCTAACTAACTCAACTATAAAAGTAAAGTTACCAATCAGAAGAGAGCTGCTGGTAGGCCTCATTAACTTGTTCAATTGAGCTGAAAGGCCTGATACCTAGAGCTGCAAATCTCACCAGAACAAATCACAATAAATTAGGTCAAATTAGGTGAAATTGCAGGTTAAAAATTGGAGCAAAAGTAAGGGGAGACAAACCGTCGTAATGAGAAGGAGGGAAAGAACGAGGAATAGCGACAAGCTGGAAGAACATGGAGGCGCAAAAGAGGATCGCCGGAAACCAGTACGCCTGAATTACGGACGGCGAGGGTTCCGGCGACTTTGGATTCTCCGATTTCGTCGCCATCGGAGACGGAGAAAGACGGCAAGAGTTGGAGTGGTACGGTGAGAGAAGAAGATTCTGTTTTTTGTTTTACGATACTTGTGAAATATTTATATAAAACAAATACGGATAAATTTATTGTTTTTTTTTTAGTATTATCAATATATTTAAAAAATAATTAAAAAAAATTATTTCATAGACTGATAATTATAAGAGTTTGAATTGTTTTGTGATTCAGTAATATTTAGTTATTTACATGAGTCTAAATTAAGTAAACAGTTATATAATTAATTTAAATATTAGTTTAAAAGATGGGTGCTGCTAATTAAACATCTATATACGCTGCGTATCTGCCAATACGCAGCGTATATAGAACTAATTAATATGTCAGACATTCCATACGCTGCGTTTTAGGACATACGCTGCGTATGGAATGTTTTAATCAAAACATAATCATTTGTCAATCTGGATTAGGGTTTCGTAGGTATTATACGCTGCGTATTTGTATATACGCAGCGTATTCATAACCACAATAAATCCTTTTTTCTCTCTTCAACACTTATCATACCAATTCATAACCCGGTCTTCCGGTAGTCTTTTTCAGTCTTTGCTCCCAGCTCACTGTCAATGACGTAGACGTCAACACGCTACGTATTGTATTTTTTTTTTAATTTTAGTAATTATTGTTTTTAAGATAAAATTTTAAATAGAATAATAAATTACAAATTGTAAATAGAATAAATTATAAAATTGTAAAAAGACTAATAAATTACAAATTGCAAAACCGCACTGTAGGTAGGTAGTCAACTCCTATTAAAACAAAAACGACATTGGTATTATTGATAACACATTACAAATTCCAAAATACATAAAAACAGTTGAAAGACTCGTCGAAAACCAAACTAGTCTAAACAAACGCATCTTGACCTTTTAGAAAGTCCCAAACCGGAATAATATCAAAGTCTTTTCCGGTTGTTTGACGGTATGCTTGGAGTGCCTCGGCCATCACGTTTTCAGCCTGGTTTTTGACGGCTTCATTGTAGTGAGTGTGGAACGTTGATATTTTTCTGAGCATCTTGTACCACTTTAAGTTACACGCCAGGCTTTCTCGGTATGGGTCACGACCCATTAGAACGTGAAATCTTGCAGCAACATCAGGCCAAAAACTATTGTTGGTAGCTTGAGGGTGCCGCTGGAAGTAGTCGGGATAAGTCTCCCACCAAGCTTGAGCCAACCTAAGTTTTTCTTCCGCGTTCCATGACATATTTAAGATAAATTAAGAATATAGGATTGAATGAAAATGTGAAGAATATAGAAGGATTGGAGGGGGTTTTATAGCCCGTACATTTTCTGGGATGACATACGCAGCGTATTTAGTAATACGCTGCGTATCGAAATATTTATTTTTAATTTTTTTTTTGGTTTGTATTAGTCTTTTTGGGCAGTGAATGTTCATAACAACGATAATGTTTATTTTGTAGATTTTTTCAAAAAACTTTATTTTTTTTTTCATTTTAAAACATGCTATATTAGCTAGATATTTGTGTCTTTTTAACTAAAAATTTTTTTTTTCAGGTAAAAAATTATGAGTTGTTGGTGAGGAGCCATGCTTTCGTAGGAGACGAGTCATTTGCTGTTCTTGCAATCGCATAGCGTGTATTTCTATCAGCTATCCGAAATGGGATACCTTTACTAATGAAAAGTGTTTTCATCTTTTCAAGCCATGCTTTCGTAGGAGAAGTCGAGTCACAAGAATATGATAATATGAAATCCTTTTACACAAAGATATATTACACGGTTGAATAAAAAAATAAATTAAATTGGTTAGGATAAAACATGTCGAGTCACAAAAATTTCGACAAACATGTCGACCGAAAGGATAATTTTAGTTATCAACCTCCCAGGTCTATAAAACCGGCCTTGTGTCTGTTGGCTTGAACGTAATCATGGTATCTGTCTAGCTGTTCTTTATATAATTCAACCCATTGTGCAGCTTCTTCAGTTCGGTTACCGCGCCAATGCGGATCAACGTATGGCCATGGTACGTCCCCCTGTAATTCAATATTGAGGAAATGATTCCCGCCAGCGTGTAGTAGCGATATCACTCGAGGATTTGTTGTTGGACCAGAATCTAACGGGAAGAATGTATTGTTCATGGTTAGTGAAATGTTGTGGACAATACAATTGAAAGTTTTTGCAATTAGAAGCCCGGTTTCCGGCATAATCATCCAACATTCCACCGGAGCCGGTCTAGTCCCATACCAATCAAGGCTATTGCGTAGCTCACCGTACTGATCTATGAAGTCTTCGGATTGCTGATCTCTGTTATATGCGTTACCGTTGTATACATTTGTCCAAAATTCTCTATTATTAGTTAGTTCTTTTAATAGTTCTTCCCGGATGTATGGCCATAGGCTTTCAAAAAATCCTAGACCTATGGCAACGGCACGAAATCCACAGTTACCGTCACCGTCGACATTTGTTATCGCTCTTATATGATGCCTCTTTATGTACCCTGGTATATCTTTTCCGTATATACGGTAATTGTAGTCAGTAAGGTCTGGTCTATCTGTATTTACCTTTTTTTTACCTTTTTTTGTTTGGGTATTTTTTTTCTGTGAGCTTTGGCCTAGGTCTACAGTTTCCTGCGACCCGACATACGAACTATATCGTGCCGACTCCATATTTGATTTTGTCGGACCGGTATACGAACTATGTCTGGCCTGCTCCTGAGACCTCTGATCATCCATAGCTTCCTTAGCTTTTGTGGATGGGCGACCACGGGTTTTTAACTTGACTTCGGGCTCCTTATATTGTGGCTTCCGCGTTGTTTTCTTCCAAAAGTTCTTAAGTTTATCAAACGCACCACTCTGCTCATGTTTTGGTTGCGTGTCTGCGTTTTCTTGAGAGTCGTCTTTAAACGGATCAAACCCGTCGCCCCCTTCATAATCGTCAACTTTTCCTGGGTACGCAGGTTTTTTATAATCCAGCTTCCGCCAAAATAGATCGATGTACTCCAAAGGCATGACGTAATCTGAAAAAAAAAGGAATTAAAAAATATTCCACCGTATTAATTAAACAAGATTATCGTATAACGGTACTGTATTTTTACACACCTGGAATGTCTAGCATTCTTTCTAGCCGGCATGCGCATGGGATCCCACAGCCGGTGTATAGCTGATGACCGCAGGAAAAGTTGTACACCTTCAGTACTGTATGCAGCCTGTTGATCTCATTGTATAACAGGTCCAGGCATTTGATAGACACCCGACCCCTTATACGGTCGAACAAACGAATCTTCGCATGATGGGACATGGTCTTTATTCTAGAGGTGGCTAATTTATTTTTTAGCTCACCTAACTGCAGCTTTTGCGCTTGATCAATAAACCCAACCAACTGATCAAGCGTTGCCTTACGGTGTCTGAGATGTGACTTCAGGGCGTGATGCTCGCTCTCGGCTCTGTTCGTTGTGTTCTCACCGTAATTCCTACGAGCACTAGTCCACATAGTCACAAACCGGAACCTGAAGGTGCTTAACCACTGGTCTTCTAGATATTTCAAACACTCTGAAAAAAAAACAACGATGATTATTATTTGTTACAAAAGGAAACTAGTTCATTAAATAAAATATTTAGTAAGACTTCTTACCGAGTCGTTCAGCAAGAGTAAGATTTCGAAAGATTTTGTCATAATACTTGTGATAATGTGTTTCATTCGGAGAGTCAACCAATAACCACCAATGTCTCTGAAAACGTTTCCAGGTGTAGATTTGGCACTTACCGAAGGTACCCTGCCAATGCTTAGAAATATTTTCCCATATATGTATCCTGCAAAGCTGGTGACTTGCCTGCGGAAACACATTATCGCAGGCATTAACAAGAGCCAACTCTCTATCGGTTACTATAACCGATGGATGGTACACATCCGTTAACGTTTCCTTTACACACTCAAGGAGCCATGTGTAATTCTCCTCACGTTCATTGCTTAAAATTGCATGAGCGAAAAAGAATGAGCTTCCTGTGGATGTTACGCCAACCATTTCAACTAGCGGAAGGTTGAACTTGTTTGTTTTATAGGTGGCGTCCACAATCAGAACATGCGGGAATGCCCGCCAACAAGTGTAACCCAATGGACTAACGAAGAAAACATCCTGCGTTACGTCGGTTACTGGGTCCGCTCGGATGTGATACACGTATTTGTTTCTGTGAAGATTGTTTATGAATATTTCCATAGGTGTCTGACCCTGCCGTCTGCTCGCCTTTATTTTATCTTGAGCGTTATAGATTGTTTTTAACGTCGAAACGTTATCAGGATATTCATTCTTTATCGCTGATAAAATGTTTCGCGGTGGCATGTTTTGGGTCATAAGGTTACCAACCAAGGCGTTCTCGTTAGGACGTAATCTCCTTACGTAAGGAAGAGCCTCAAGATATGGGGTCCGCCGGTGGTTATGTGAAGCGCATACAATTTCCAACTCGTATCCGGCATGGAAACCATTGTATACGCCATGCAGCATGAAAGGACAGTTACATTTTTTACTACCGGTTTTTTTTACCTTGGCCACGGTGACGAAACTGCCTGAACGATCACACTTTATCCACCCTTTACCCAGGTTACCATATAATTTACTCGGGTTGGTCCGTTTTTTGTTGAGCCCGTAACCATTTTCTTTGCCTTTTTGAAAAACCCATTCGAAGAGGTCGTCAAAGGTTTTAAATATCTATACAAAACGAAATTTATAATAAATACAATTAGTTATTTATGTGGGAGGTTAATTACTTTGACCGATTTATTTTTGTAAAATTTAATAAATTACCTGGTCGGTACTGTAGTCGACATCCGGTGGAAATATTTTGCGTACACCGAACTCATCATACTCATCTGTATCGGAGTCCTCTTTAACAATTTCAGGGTCTGTTTCATGGAAGGCATCTCCATGATACTGATTATCGTACTGAGAAACGGCAGGGAGAGGCAATGACGAGTGATCACCGTAAAAATTAGAATATTGAGTGTCGTAATAACTTTCGGGTATCTATAAAAATAAAAAATAGGGAATTAATTATTTTCATTATAAGTAAATTAAAGACAATAACTATTTTTCGAACCCCACTGCTTGCCTGGTTTAAATCGAACGTCGGTTCCGAAACCGAAGGGTAACGGCTTTCTATTTGAGGTGGCTCCTAATAAATAGAAAAATTAATACAAGTAAAAAATATATTAGGGTAAATATAATAATTAAGTACGAATATTAACTCTTGCCTGGTTTAGATCGATAGGCGGTTGGGAATACGACCGTTGATACGGTTGAACCGCGTATTCATCCTTCAAAAATATAATTTCCGTTGTATTATACAGACTATATTATAAAAATAAGAGTTTAAAATGAAGATAAAATTGCTTACATTTTGTGGCGGATGGTTTAAATCGAGAGGCTCGTCATCGCCATTTGTGAATATATTCCAAAGCGACATTATAATAACAAAATTTGTAGTTTTTTCAAACAACCTGAATGATAAGTGCAGTTAAAAGACTTAATATTGGTGGTCCTGCAATTGTACTGCATTTCTATATATAGCTAAAAGTTTGCTTCGTCTTTCCAAACGACGAAAGGCAAATATTCGATTTCAATCGAATTATCTTACACCATTATCGTCGGCAGAGAATCAATGATCACCTCAACTTAATACGTAGCGTATCAAACTAAACGCTGCGTATTGAACCTCCATACGCTGCGTATGTGTCAATACGCTGCGTATAACAGCCAATCAAAACGCTGGTGCGCCTGCAAGCTTACTGTTGGTGCACAGTCTGATAGGATGGCATGCATGATTAAAGGTATACGCAGCGTATTGTCTAATACGCTGCATATGTCAAATTTTTGAAATATATCGGTTGTTATAAATAGAGTGGTTATCAACGGAGTTATATATCACAAAATATATACCGTTTATTAAAAACCCAACCTAATCTCCCAAAGTAGCTCACAAATACAGCATGAGTTTCGGAACGAGATCGTGGACGATTCGATCAACTAACGAAAGTTACATGGGTTTAATCGTAGATGATGCATACAGCTGTAATCCAAGATATTTTACTTTAAATATATATCATTACGGTCATTTTACAGATTCACCTGGCAGGAGATACGTGGAAGGCTGCTGTACTTTGGCGGATTACTGCGATGTAAATGAGTTTAGATTCTATGATATGAGTCTAATCATGCCACATCTGGGGTATGAAAATACAAACAACATGTGGTTTTATTATAGGAACCCTTATCTTAATCTTGACAGTGGCCTTGAACCGTTAACAAATAACATGGACGTCGGTCGTCTTATTTCTTTCATAAATGAAGACATCAGAAGTGTTGACGTCTACGTCATTGACAGTGAGCTGGGAGCAAAGACTGAAAAAGACTACCGGAAGACCCGGGTGAAATGGGAAGCCTCAAGCTCCAAGGCAGCAAAAAAACTTTTTTAAATTGTTAAGACTTTAATGTGTTTGTGTTTTTAATTATTTTATATTTTATGTTCAAAAAAATAAGGGCCCGAAATATATTAACGTCTTTAAAATTATGCCCGGTTTTGTAGACCTTGGAGGTTGATAACTAAAATTATCCTTTCGGTCGACATGTTTGTCGAAATTGTTGTGACTCGACATGTTTTATCCTAACCAATTTAATTTATTTTTTTATTCAACCGTGTAATATATCTTTGTGTAAAAGGATTTCATATTATCATATTCTTGTGACTCGACTTCTCCTACGAAAGCATGGCTTGAAAAGATGAAAACACTTTTCATTAGTAAAGGTATCCCATTTCGGATAGCTGATAGAAATACACGCTATGCGATTGCAAGAACAGCAAATGACTCGTCTCCTACGAAAGCATGGCTCCTCACCAACAACTCATAATTTTTTACCTGAAAAAAAAAATTTAGTTAAAAAGACACAAATATCTAGCTAATATAGCATGTTTTAAAATGAAAAAAAAAATCAAGTATTTTGAAAAAATCTACAAAATTTACATTACCTTGTTATGAACATTCACTGCCCAAAAAGACTAATACAAACCAAAAAAA
Organism: Deinandra increscens subsp. villosa; assembly: GCA_039602395.1. Lineage (NCBI taxonomy): Eukaryota > Viridiplantae > Streptophyta > Magnoliopsida > Asterales > Asteraceae > Deinandra > Deinandra increscens. The sequence goes on from JBCNJP010000002.1 coordinate 6,322,364, forward strand.
AAATTAAAAAAATATATATATATACGCTGCGTATGGTACTATACGCTGCGTATAGGGTTCGAGTATGACTTATTCCCAGCCGTCTTCTCCCCCCTCCCAAATCAACCAAAAAACAACAAAACACAACTACTTGGCGAATTAAGAAATCTGCAATCCAGTCTTCCAGCCTTCAAAAAATGTATGTTTCTTTTCAATTCTACCACATTGTTAGCAACTATTTTGTTTATCGAATTCAAATTTGTTTACTTATGATTTTACCTTAAAGAGTTTTTTTGGGGTTTTTTTGTTATTTTTTAGATGTTAACACGAATTTATTTGCTAATCTGGTTAAATTGAATAACCATACACAGCCTCTGCTAATACACTACACGCGTGTAATGGTGATCTGAGCCCAGAAAATTCAAGATCAGAAGAACAATACGCTGCGTTTTGTTCAATACGCAGCGTATTGTTCTTCTGATCTTGAATTTTCTGCACTACGATTCATAATTTAATTGATGTTTGTTGTGTTTTTTTTAGCAACAATGGCAGGCATAGATACTCACCCGTGGCTGCAGTTCGACGACGGTTCGAACGAGCATAGAAGACTAGATAGACTTAGGAGATCTGTGGTCGGTAGACCTTTTTATTTGGACGAGGATGTCCTGACCCAGTGTGACGGTATGGTGAGATACGACACTTATGTTGGGGAGGGTCCCTGGAGGCGTTTGTTCGGGATGGTTAAACAGCATATGTTTTATTATTTGGTTATGGAGTTTCTGTCAACATTTTTCTATACACCTAGGAAGAAGAAAGGACCGGTCCAGGGTCCTTTCAAACGCAACGAACCTGAGACAAAACAGGTCCGTTTTAAAATTGGCGGTACCCAGTACGAGATGACACTGAGAGAGTTTGCGCTTGTGTCAGGTTTATACACGGCCGATGAGTTGAACACTCCGTTGTATCGTGAGGCGGTTTCGAGCGTTAACGAGAACGTACTGATGGGATGGTGGGACACAATTTCGGTTGAGTTGTGGAAACCGAAGGATGTCAACCGTATTGGGACGTGTACTGATTGTTTCTGGAAATTATTTCAAAAGTTGATTGCTAACTCGATCGCCCCACGTGTTAGGAGTCAGGATGTGGTTACATTCACGGATCTGTTTTTCTTGTATTGTGTGGGTAACAACAGGCCGTGTGCACTTGCACACTCTCTAGCAGAGCTTTTTAGCAGTCAGGTGAGCAACAAGGGGACCAATATTTGTTGTGGAGGATTCATTACTACCATTGCCTGTAATCTTGGTGTTGACCTGTCTCAAGCTGATCTGGTCGGCCCAGTTACGACGCCTCGCAAATTGGATTACACAAGCCTTTGCCAGATTTCAGTTGCTCAGAAGTTACGTGGTGATAATGGAGAAGATTATTACCGTGTGTGTCATCCGCAACCGGTTGGACAGGGTGTTGGGGATGCTGGAGGGAGTGGGTCTGGTGCGCGATACGATTACATGAATGACCCGGGAGTGGCACACTCCCAGAATGAGAGACGTCATCATTACCCGGCGCTGACGCTACCTGACGTGTTGGCTGACAGGTTAGACCCCTTTTTCATATTACTTGTTCTAAATATATTTTATTTTTTTAATTTACTAATTATATTTAAAGAATTTAATTTGATTTACAGGTTGGACCGGATTGATATAGGCGTCAACAATATAAGACAGACGCAGTACAGTGAGTGCGCCTGGAACCACCATTGGCAGGATTACCAGACCCAACAGATGAACCAGTTTCACGTCCATATGGGTTACACTAACTTTCCTCCTCCGCCTCAGCGACCGGAATTTGACTACGGGCAGAATGATGCACCGTTTGACTATGACTACACGCGGTACAACCGGGATGATGATGAAGGCGGGGACGACCACTGACCCCTTATGTTTTGTTATTTCTTTTAAACATTTGTGGTTCTTATCGTATGTGATGTTTTTTATTTGTTTGTTTTCAGAAACATTTGTGGTTGTTTGATTTGGACATCTTATGATGTTTTATTTACTACCCATGTTTTTTTAATTTTTTTCTATAGAAAATAAATTCTATAGAAAATTTTTTATTATGTCTGACTATATAAATTTTAAAAAAATTAAAAACTTAGCTAATAAATAAATAAACTAAAGAATTAATCAATACATAAGCTACTAGAAAAATTATTTAAATAAAATATCTAAAAATAAAAATATATTTCCGTCATTAAATTATTTAAAGAAAATATTTATAAAAGAAAATATATTTTTGTCATGAAAGATCTAAAATAAATTATTAAAAAAATAAAGAAATATGCAATACGCAGCGTATGTAAACATACGCTGCGTATTCTATCCTATATATACATTACAAACTCCTCACACGATATTTGCCTTCCCTACCTAAAAGTTCCTATAGAGCTCGTAATGGCTTCCACTAACCCACGTTTGTATTCAATTCGTTCGCCTAGTGATCAGGAGGCCGGTTTACTCGTTGATGCTGTATATGCAGGCAACCCAGATTATTTCAGCTTAAAGATTCACCATGGAGGTGAGTTCACGGATGCACCAGGAAGGAGATACGTGGGCGGTGTGTGTAATGTTGTCGACTACCTACACGTTAATAGCTTTGCGTATTTTTATATGTCGTTAATCATGCAGGATCTCGGGCATGATAATCGGAACGAAATTTGGTTCTATTATAAGCCCGATGATAGTCGAAATCTTGACAGTGGCTTACTGATGTTAGCCAACGACTTGGACACATATTGTCTCAGTTCCTCCAATAGTGCGGATAACAGGATGATGCAGGTATTTGTTGTGCGATGTCCGATAGGTGCGAAGACCGGGAAAGACTACTTACGCAACAGGCATCCATACCATCCCGGAAAAAACCAGCCGCCAAAAAGAAATATCATGAAGGACTTTATGGAACGATCTGGTTGAGTGGGTTTTGGTTATAAATAAAGCTGTTTGAATTTATATAATTATTGAGTTCACGTTTGTATCGTGTTATTTTTTTAAGTAATGTCCGATTTCCTCGTGTGACAATGTTTCAATAAAAGTATTGATTCCATAACTCCAACTGGTATAAAAATTACTTAAATAACTATATAAATTACTTATTACTTTTTATTTATTATTTATTATTTATTCAATGATAAAAACTTAAATGATAAATATTAATCAAATAGTATTAGTATAATAAAAACTTAAATGATAGAAATATTAACTATGATTCTAAATTAAATAAATCTTTATGGGAGTAAATTATTTATAAACACATTGATTCTAAAAAAAAAATTTAAAACTAATATACGCTGCGTATTGAGCTATACGCAGCGTATACGTATGCGTAAAAACCCTCACGCCAGCCGTCTTCTCCCCCAAATCAACAAAAAAAACCTAAAAACACAACCGCCGCCACAGTCGGAATTTCGCCGGAGAAGAAGGAATTACTTCATACAAAACTCGGTGTTCAATCCCCGTACACATACTGGTATGTATCACGTAAATTATTGACTGAATTAACTTAAATCTTGTGTTTTAGAGGTTACTTAGATCTTGGCACCTTACCTTAGTTAGTTATGGATTATATATTGTACTTTCACTGTAGGATCGAACATAGAACTAGAATAATCGAATACCCACATTTGTGTTTATCAAAATCGGCCGAATTAATCTCAGATTTTAGCAAACCAGAAGAACAATACGCAGCGTAAGACCTAATACGCTGCGTATTGTTCAATGTTGTGAAGAATTCTTCGTTAATTATTAGTTAATATTTATTATTTGTTAATTATTATTTATTAGTTATTATTTATTATTTATTAGTTATTATTTATTATTTATTATTTATTAGTTATTATTTATTAGTTATTATTTATTAGTTATTATTTATTAGTTATTATTTATTATTTATTATTTATTATTTATTATTTATTATTTATTATTTATTATTGAATAGTTATTATTTATTATTGAATAGTTATTATTTATTGTGTATTATTTATTAGTTATTATTTATTATTTATTAGTTATTATTTATTATTTATTAGTTATTATTTATTATTTGTTATTTATTATTGATTATTGAATATTTATTATTTATTATTTATTATTTATTATTTATTAGCTATTAGTTATTAGTTATTATTTATTATTGAATATTTATTAGTTATTATTTATTATTTATTAGTTATTAGTTATTAGTTATTATTTATTAGTTATTATTATTATTATTATTATTATTTATTGTTTATTGTTTATTATTTATTAGTTATTAGTTATTAGTTATTATTATTATTATTATTTATTGTTTATTTGTTTATTAGTTTATTATTTATTATTTATTATTTATTATTTATTAGTTATTAGTTATTAGTTATTAGTTATTATTATTATTATTATTATTTATTGTTTATTTGTTTATTAGTTTATTATTTATTATTTATTATTTATTATTTATTATTTATTAGTTATTAGTTATTAGTTATTAGTTATTAGTTATTATTATTATTATTATTTATTGTTTATTTGTTTATTAGTTTATTAGTTTATTATTTATTATTTATTATTTATTGTTTATTAGTTTATTATTTATTATTTATTATTTATTATTTATTAGTTATTAGTTATTAGTTATTAGTTATTATTATTATTATTATTATTATTTATTGTTTATTTGTTTATTAGTTTATTATTTATTATTTATTATTTATTATTTATTAGTTATTAGTTATTAGTTATTAGTTATTAGTTATTATTATTATTTATTGTTTATTGTTTATTGTTTATTTGTTTATTAGTTTATTATTTATTAGTTATTAGTTATTGTTTATTAGTTTATTATTTATTATTTAATATTTATTATTTATTATTTATTAGTTATTAGTTATTATTTATTATTTATTGTTTATTAGTTTATTGTTTATTAACGTTTGAGTATTTGTATTTTTTTTTTGTAGGTGTTATGGCTGATTTAGATATAGATGGCTGTCAGTATCTCCAGTTTGCCCCGGGGACGAGAGCACTAGAGAAACTTCGCAGGTTCAGGGGGTGCAAGATTAGAGAGTCAGATGTAGTTGACGTGCCGTTTTTGATAGAGATTCAGGCCGGTGATAGATACGACACGTTTGTACCGGCAGATACTCCTTTCAGGCGTCTTTTCGATACAGCCGGCTTGCCCACGTACCCGTTGTTAGTTCTGGAGTTTTTATGCACTTTTTCTTACAGGCCCCTTGACGGAGATTTTCCACAGGCCGCCCACGATGTCATGGTACCTGAACCCATTGCGGTTACTTTCTCACTTTTCGGGGTGGAGTATAGGTACACACTACGTGCCTTTGCGGTCTTGTCAGGGTTATACACCGAGGATGAGACACTATCCGAGATATACTATGAGGCCGTAAAGGCCGTTCCCGAGAATGATCTAGAGCAGTGGTGGGGGTCGATCGCCGATATACCAGTAGGGTCGACTGAGCGCCGAGCTACAGAGATTAGAGACCCCCTTTTTAGATACCTGCATAAACTCATCAGTACCTCCATTACATCACGTGGCTTTAGCAAAGAGCACGTCACGTCGACAGATTTATTTTACTTTTACTGTTTGATGCGTCGTAGGAGTGCCGCCCTAGCCCACGGCCTAGCTATATTTCTGGGGACGCACGATAGTAGGAAGCACGGGAGTGATATTTTTTGCGGGCCATATATCACAAAGATTGCATCGTCGATAGGTGTCCTCCTTGATCACCAGCACGAGATGCCCGCACCACTGCCGGCGAGGAAACTTGGTAGGCCGACCATGAGCAGCATGAAGATAATCAAGAGGTTTGGTACTCGCGGGAATTATTTTTACCGGATGGTGCGGGATGGTGTTGTTTGGGTCCCAGAGGATGCTGGTGGGGCTCCGGCACAGCCACAGCCACGTCAGGATGGAGATCATGGAGTGCAGGGAGTGCAGGGAGTGAACCCCGGGGACGTTGCGCACGAGGTGCAGGCCGTGCGTCATATGTATAGGGCAGTCAGGATGCCTCGGGTTGTGAGGGAGACTTTAGACCGAGTGGTTCAGATTCAGGATCGGATGGCTCAGATTCAGGCATGGCAGTGCCAGATGCTGCTTGGGATGGCAGCCCATTGGGACTACCATGGCTACCCTCCATTTCCACAGGCACCGGCTGTTCAGGGCCACGCTCAGGGCGACGTTCAGGACGAGGCAGAGGACGAGGCAGAGGATGATGATGATGACATGGTTGGGGATGAGGATGAGGAGGACCACTAGCGATGTCTCATTTTATTTTATTTTATTTTTTTAATGAGCATTAGCGATGTATCATTTTTTTTATGGTGATGTACTCATGAATACTACTTTATTTGTTTTTATGTTTTATTGTGATGACGTACTATTTTGTTATGTTCGTTGTGATTGTGATGATGTCGATTGATTGCGTTATCGAATGATTTGTATTATTACCTTTGCATTTCTAAACAACGTTTATATAATCACAATCTTTCAAATAAAGCACAACCCGTCGATCATTATGAACATTCTTAAAATTCACTTCACATTGCAGAATCTCCTACATAGTGGAAAACAGGGAAGGAATTATTAGTTTCAGCTTTTATTCATGCGATTAAGTAGAACTGGGGGTAAATAAATTACCTTCATCATATTCCATGAGTTGTTGCTACTTTGGAGAAGAATCAAGAACCGCCTTATATGCAGGCTTTGACATGGCAGTTGCAGCCAATACTCCAAATGGTTCACCAGCATCGAACAGATTATTTGTCATTGCCCCATACTCAAATTGGATTACTGAGTTCCTAAAATCATTTCTCACAATTTCATCATAGCAGATGACCACGTCTCTTACCCATGGATGAAATCTTAGAATAAATTCAGAGATGGGATTCTTACATGCCCGAAGATTTTTATCGAGTTGCATGTCAATTACCTCATTGTAATTAGAGCTCAAGTAATAGGTGCAACTTCTAGTAGTTGGTCTTCTATGCTTCTTATAGCATCCTTTGAAATCACAAAATCCTCCAAACTTAGACTAAAGCCTTCACTGCATAAAAATAAAAAAAAACATTGGATGCAGGGTGTTAAAAAGCTTCAGATCTTCTCTCGGGCCTTTGCTAAAAAAATAGTATGCTAATCATTTCACTAAAGATGGTCTGCAATGCATCCCTACTATAATCCAACTTTAAGATCTTGCTATCCCTAATCACAAACTTATCACCCAAACAGTCAAACCCACGAGGTAGAGCTGTCTCAAAAAGCTCCAAAGATGTATTGAAGGTTTGGGCAATGGATTGGAGGTAAAAGGTGCCAACTGTGGACTTGGACTTTGTTAAAGAAATAATTACTGAAAAGTGTTAACTATGAAAATTACAATACGCTCTTCAACCAATTCTTTAACAATACACAACGTATAGGTTGAATATGAAAATTACACTTTGAGTTTCTAGTACGGTGTCATATTAAAATTACTATTTGTTTTTAATTTAAAAAAAAATTAATAAACATAACCAAACAAACACAAAGCACACGAATTTATTCAGTTTACTATACGCTGCGTATTGTGTTATACGCAGCGTATAGGTAAATTCCATTTCAGAGAATGTCAGGTCTGTAACTTTGTCGGTAAAAAGTCTTATACGCTGCGTATTGTATCATACGCAGCGTATAGGGATGTCCAAATAGACGCTTCGTAAAAGATTGGATGTAAATAAGTCAAAATGCAATGACTAGGAAGTCAAAGCCTATGCATAAGATAAAAGGTTGATAAATACAAGACTAGATTACATAAAAAATTATTTATATTTTATATAAATTATGAATTAAGTTCTTTAATTAAACTAATTAAACCTGATATACTTTAACTTATATACTTCTTATGAAGAAAGTTATTTAGCTCTAACGTAATTATAAGTCATTGGTTAACTGAAGGCTATTTGTCATTTCTCGTTCCAATTTTAATTGAACATATAAAATTCGAATTTAAATGTTTTGGTGGTGAACGATTTTGGTTCTACACCAACCTCATATTCACCATCAGGCTTATCCATCACTATCGACTTCGTTGATCTCATTAGGTCTAAATCAAAATTGGTCTTCGAACAAAAACTTTAAACTGGCAAATCCATGGTGAACTAGAGCAAAATTAAAGATCAGACCTATGTATGAATATGTGTTGTGACTAAATATTGAAGACGCAAAGCAAAATATTGATATTTCTCTACGGGTCGATGGATTTCTCCGATTCATACTCCGACGGATCTCACATCTCATCCACGCCTCCTCGTCAACCTCCTCCAGCGTCGCCGCCTCGTACTCTTCTATTTTTGATAAGCGACGAAAATAACCCCAAATCGAAACCCAATCCTAGTTCTTCCGGGTCGAATTTGAAGATTAAACCATCCACCAAGACACTAAACCATCTCCTCCAAAATCCTAGCCTCCCGGGTTCTATTTGCCCCACTAAGATTCATCGTGAATAGCGTATGTAGAACAAGAACCATTCACCACACAACATTTAAATTTGGATTTTTTAGGTTTAATTAAAAGTTGTAGTGAAATGATAAAAATGCTCTTCAGTTAATGGATGGCTTCTGACGACGTTAGAGTTAAATGACCTTTTTTCAAAACAAGTATCTAAGTTAAAGGATGTCCGGTGTAATTAGTTTAGTTAAAAGACATAATCCATTATTTATATAAAACATAAAGGACCTTTTATTTAATTTACTCAAATACAATTAACTAGGTTTCAAGGACTTGTGCGTTGTCGCGGGGATAACGCGGACACATACAGCAGAGATAGCGAGAGGAAAAATTGTCTTAATGTGAAAGATGTAAAAACACATTAACAACAAACACTGCATAAAAAAGTCACTTTGCTACTGTTAAATATAGGGAAAAACACTGTAGTGGCAAAAAAAATAGTTTTTTCATCGTAACACAACGATATTCACTTAAATTTTCTTTTGTTTATAAGTAAATTCATAAGGATCGGGTTCTGAACTGGTTTCGACCGTTTTTTAGACCTTTAAAAAAAGTGAAGGAAAAAATAGACCGTTGCTTTTCAATTTTATTGTTATACAACATATACTATTGGTTTAGAAAAGAACAAAAATTATGTTCATAAGAATGTGAAAACACAGAGAACACTTACACATTATGTATACTATATTGATAATTTAATGGAAAAGAGAGAGTAAAACAAGAGACACAAGTGTATCATACAAATATTTTAATCCTTAATATAATATTGGTTCTGAAAAATACATGATATTTTTATAAAATCAACATACCTATACACCCCAGTTGGTGTAGATGATATGGGTGACGCGTCGTACATATTATATAATACCACGGAGACATTTGGGCCGTAGAGGTATTAAGTTGGGTTCAAATGAGGCCCAAAAGCCTAAGGTTTTTAAAAAACACTTTCATTATAAAAATATCTGTTAACTCCATATTTTCTAAAATATTTACCAACCCAACACAATAGCCTAACTATAATATATACTAGAGTTAGCTTCGTTTTTGGTCTTGAGGTTTACCAGTTTTCTCACTTTTAGTTCAATTTAAAAAAAATTAATTTAAGGGTCTCACCTTTGGTTTTTTCTCAATTTTGGTCACCTTAAAAAATTCATATAAATTAATCGTTAAAATGAATGACATTTATATCCGAATTGAACTCTATTCACCTTTAGATAGATCGACTTCCCTTTTAAGTTGGTGAATAAGAGTTTAATTTGGACATAAATGCCCTTCATTTTAACAATTAATTTGGATGAATTTTTGAAGGTGACCAAAATTGAGAAAAAAAAACCAAAGATGAGGCCCTTAAATTGATTATTTTTTAAAATTGGACTAAAAGTGAGAAAACTGGTAAACCTCGGGGACCAAAAACGAAGTTAACTCTATATACTATAACCATCGCCCTTCTGGTCCAATGGTACTCCGAGACCACCGTAACTGGAGGTCTCAGGCTCGAGTCTCGACGTCTAAGCTGTGAGAGGTTTTACCCAGTTTTGGGGTTTCCTCTGAAGTGTTAGAGTGGGTCTAAGTAGAAGCCATTTTAGACGTGACCCGAGGTATTCTTTAAAAAAAATATATACTAGAACAAAGTTATGTTTATAGGAAAACTATTTGGTTATGATTGGTCCATGTAGCATTGGTGGATTGTTGCCACATGACAACCATCATGTATTTAATAACTTTTTTTTCTAACACGAGTTGGTGGTGTAATGGATAGAGTTGTCTAACATAACTTTTATGCACTAAGTTGAATACATTGTACATTTGGCTTATATTTAGCATAGAAGTTGGTGGTGTAATTGGTAGAGTCGTGTAGTATAATCTTTAGATCATAGATTCGATATTTTAATTGGCCTCTAATTTTAACGTCGTTACACGGTCTATTTGTATTTTCGTTTTCTCTACGTTACGATTTAGCAGTGCAATTATTTTGTGTAGTTGTGTTATCCTCGCAAACACATGAATAGTAATTCTAGTTACCTAAAAAGGTATAAATGAAACTTTCATTTATTTTTTTTATTTTCTACTAAATATAAAACTGAATATCAGTTTTTATTTTTTTATTTTTTTTATCTTTTTTACTTTTTAAAATGGTTTATACATACCATCTAATACTACTTCTAAATCTAAATTATTGTTTATAATAATGCTAAAACCGAGCTACTTGGAGATTAACACCACTCATTCGCTAATCCAATTAAGACTAGAGCTCATATATTAAGCAATCTATAATTAAGCACAGACTCGTTTAAGCTCGACCTAATAGATTTTTTAACGATATAATCTTGATCTTGAATAGTTTATAAACAAATTGAGTCGTTTAGATTTTTATTTATTCTAAAATGATCACTCTTTTGGTTTTTAAATGTAGTAATCATGAGTTTTTAAACTAAGTTTATAACTTGTCGACACATGTCGCATGTAATTTGCTTGGCCACGTCTTTATACGTTTAAAAGACAACATTTCAAGTGTTTGCTTTATCTTTTTGTTACAAATAACTAAAATCATATATCAATATTTAAACAAATTCTTGAAATTAATGACAATCATTTTCCTCACAAACATCTTTGTTTTGTCAAACTTGGTGTGTTGCCAAAATTGCATGAAGCAAAGTTTTGAGGGTATTAAATTATCCATTTTTGTATATATAATTATCAAGATTTTTTTTCACTAAAAATCAAAAGGTATTTCCTATAATCTAACAGATTCCACCCTCAAATTGATATGTAGTTATGTACCCATTTGTGTTGAACTAAAATATCAAAATTTTCTAAAAATATTTTGATATATATATATATATATATATATATATATATATATATATATATATATATATATATATATATATCTAGAATTTGTTATTTGTATTATAAGTTTGTTAATTTAAATCCAACATATCAACTTTGTAGCATTTGATGGTTTGATACAGCTAATAACCCTTTAATCATTTCAGAACGACTTCTTATACTACTCTAAGAGTGTTTTTTTAATAAGAAATACTATTAAGAAGCGTATAGTATAATACTAAGATATTGCATAAACAAGTGGACATCAGTCATATGCGCTCACTGCTCACACCTCTCGATAATTACCGTTTTGTTTCAGTAAAAGTGTAAAACTAGATTGTGAGAGCTTCCAACTCCTAAAAGATGAAGTTACCATATGATGATCTTGAGTACAATGAGATTATTGCAATTTCTAAGCATTTTCTCTTATCCCACAACTCATAGAATGCTAACACTATATAAACATGTTAACAATTCTCAAAATCATGCAAACAAACACTACAATGATAATCCTTAATCTTAAAAACAACAAATCACGAGAAAACAAGGTGTACACTTTATTAAACCAGATTAATTATATTAATCATTATTTCTGGTTTATTTCTTTTTGTTTATTTTTATTTATAATATCTTTAATTTCTTTTGATTTTTTTTAATATCTTTGTGAGTTACTTAACAACACCATTTTCTGTCGTATAATATTATCATCTTTTTCTTCCAACACCGGTCTTTTTATTGTAACGTAAAAATGCACTAAAACCAAATGTTTCATCTCATACACAAGGGAATTCATCATGGCAAGGGAGTTTTTTTTATTGTCATGTTAATTCTTAGGCTATCTTAGTTCAAAATAAAGTTAGGAGATGTTTGATTTGGTGTTGATCCGGTTAAAACCACTGACCCGCTGATTCGGTCATAGGTTTTTACCAGTCAGACAATTTAATTTGATGCTGACTGAGTCAGCCACCTCTGAATCATGTCCAAAAAATAGCTGATCCAGTCCATATTTCTGTTTTGCCGACCGAGTCATTTTATTGACAGAAAACAAGAAGGGCCTTAGCTTACCATCAAAGATGAAAACTTTTGATATCAATATTTCTCATTTATATGTAGATAATGTAAATATAAGAGCGCCCGTAAATTGGCACATAAAACAGAAACAGTCACGAACATATCTCGTCATCTAACACATTAGCAATATTAGGCATAAACTTCATCCATAAAATTTTCCCATGCAATCTATCCTATAAGCATACTTAGATTTTTTATAATAATCTACGTTTTATATATATTTACTATATCCGAATTATCTATTATAATAACCAAATTATGTATTAGGAATAAATATAACACACTACATTTAAATATTAAGTAACCAAAAAAAAAAACATAAGTTATTTATGTTATATTTGTCCTTTTATATAAAATTTTAAGAGTTTTTTTCTTTTTTTGAACAACGAATTAATATTTACACCACTACCTAGGTTTGAACCCAGGACCTCCACCTAGGAGTATAGAACCTCTACCAAGTAGGCTACTCCAACATTGACAAACTTTTAAGAGTTTAAGGGGTAAAATTTAATCTTTACCATTATTAAATACAAAAGGATAACTGAATAAACAATTAATAACAAAATTGCTTTAGAATTTAACTATATAAACAATCAATTTTATGTTGAACTAAATTTTGATAATTATTTTTATTTTATGATTTAATATTTACTTTATTTTATAAATTTTTATCAAACCTTAAAATCTTTTTGATAATTCAACAATTAATTATCTAAAAATCTTTTAGTCTTACATGAATACATGGTTATTGTTAAAACTTAAAATAATAACAGTGTACATGTAAAAATAAATGTCAATCATTCTAGATATACAATAAAAAGTTAAAAACAGATAATAAATGGTGCTATATTGAGAGTTAGGAATAAACTTAACATTCTTCATTTGTTTTTACATGGAAAAAAGGTTTTATTCTTATTGACGAAAACAGTAATATACTAAACAAACTACATCTAAAAAGACAAAATAAATAGCATGAATAAAATCAAATTTAATAATGGGTTCATTTCTTGGAGGACTCTTTCGTTCCCTATTTAGAAATCCCATGTGATTCATGGAAACCTAATTTAAATAGATTTCAAACACCCATTTCAATCAAGATTTTAACTTATTATTTAACCTAATTCACATACATTTGAGTGCAAAATGAGAGATGAATTACATCATCAAAATTAGGCACAAATTTTAAGGGTAAAAGCTAAGATTTGCGTGAAGTTTAGAGTCGAAACCGTAGGTTAATACCTTCTTATTTACTCACATTTTTTTCTCCTTGTACTCGTACTCGTATCTTTATCGTGGTTGTCTCAGTACGAGTGTGTAAAGTGGATAATCTCTCATTTTTAGAGTGGACCCAATAAAAAATTAAATGGTAAATTTGGACTACTGATAGCCACCGGCCCATTGATTATTTTAATTTCTTGAATACGAGACCCAAGAGTCAGAGACCATCCTCAGAAGAAAACTTATTATAGGTGAAAAAACCCTCTGACTAAACCTAAAACCCCGTGACCCAACTTATGTATCTTAATATAAGTACGATAAGTATTCTACGATCCAATCCTTATTTAGAAAAAAAATTATATCATTTAGCTAGCTTTAAGCCCGTATATTAATAACATTTAAGCATTATTGGATTTTTTTTTAAATATAAGGGCCCACTTTTGAATGTTTGGATAACATATCCGAAATCTCAATGACTTCCCTGATTTTTATTATTTCATGTTACTTTATATAAAAGTTTACAAATAAAAAGAATGTTAATGCTTGTTTTTATTACGACAAAGATTTTATTTAACTAAAACGGAAGCTAGCTTGTAAGAAAGTACAAGCACAAAGAAAAAAAAGATAGCATCAGAAAAAGAAAAAAAAAGATAATAAGCATTATAAATGGGAGGTCTTGGGTTCAAGTCCCACTTGTAACAAAAAATAAATAAATGGGGGTTACAGGTTGGGCCAGGGGGTTTTCTCACCAGTGGTGAGTTTCCTCCTGATGGGGGTTGGAGATGATCGGGTGGGTGGGTAATGCCCCCGTCAGTGATCCAAATTTGCCGTTCAAAAAAAATAAGCAAATAATGATAATGGTTTAATTCACTAAACCAAAATAATATTTGTGAAGAACTAAATGTGATAATTATGAATTAATATGGAAACCTAATTTCCATGCAAATGAATTAAAGAAGAACGGAAATATATGCGGAATTTCTTCAAGAGTGCACGGCAAGATTTTCGTCATTAAAACTATTAGCAATGGAAGAAACTATAGAGTACTAGAGTCACAAGGTAAAGTTATCGTCCACCTAATTAAGTTTATTAATTTTTTTAACGGCTAAATTTGGATTGAGATCTTGTCTAGATGCGGTTCTCATATTTTTGTGTATTTTCGTTTATCAGGTCTTGAACCCACACCCACACAATAAGAAAAAACCTCAAGCAACTGGAAAAAACTCCTGCAACGTAAACGTGGGGCCTCGAACCAATGACCTCCTATTGTTGGTGGTCTCCGAAGAAACCAATGACCTCCCATTCGTGTATTTTTCCTTACCAGGACTCGAACCCACACCCACACCATTAGAATAAACTTCAAGCAACTGGGAAAAACCCCCGCAGCGTAAACACAGGGTCTCGAACCAATGACCTCTTGTTGTTGGTGGTCTCTCAAATACCGTCGGGACGAACCCACAACGATAATTCAGATTATTAATAAGTCATCAAGAACATAGTAACTCATTAAGTAACTAAGATCAAAAGGTTGTTTATCGGGTGGTTCTTCTAATCGGGTGATTCGGGTTTGGAATATCTGAAACCCAATTTGAATTTGAAACGATCTCCAAAAGTTAGAAATCGATCGAGTTGTATGAAAAAAATAACACTCTGTTTTCGAGTTTCATTTAACGATGAAAAGGAAAGAAAATGGAAGGAATTGAAAAACAATGAAAAATATTTATATTTTCGAGTTTTTTTAAGGAAATGGAAGGAATTGAAAGGAAAATTTTCTAATATTTTCGTCCTAGCTTTACTTCCAAATAATTAAAAAAATATTGGATATTTACTATTGAACCTTCCACCTAAGAGCATTCACAACCCATTCTCCATAAATTCTATGAGGGCAGTCTATAAAATTTGTTGTTTGGTTGTGAGTGGAGAGAGAAAAAGGTAGATAAATCTGCATATTTTACAAAATGCAATAAATTCTCTAAAATTTGAGATTTTGTTATGAGTGAAAAAGAGAGAAAAATAATGATAAGTGTATAAAAATATTATTTAATTATGGTTCCAAGTGAAATAGAGAGAAAAAATAATGATAAAACTATAAATTATAGAGATAAAAATAAAGAATAAGATGTGAATGCTCTAATCAATTATCTCTCTTTCTTTTCTATCCTTAAGTCTCCTTTTTTTCTTTTATTTATTAAACTCAGAAAACAAAATGTAAATAAAATAAACCATTTATATCTATACTACATTATAATACATATTAAAAAGACAATGTTGTCAATAACATAAAAAATTAAGAGCTTTAATGTGCAAAATAGTCTTTTAAAGAAGAAATTAAAATTATCTTTCAATGAAAAGTAAAAAATTAAACAATCTATTTAATGATCATTGATATTTAATAATTTTATATAAGTAAGTAAAAAATAAGTTAAATACGATAAATTATCTTTCATATATAGAAACGAGTACCGCGTTACGAATTATTACTATCACAACATCGCGTAAGTTTCCGACTAGTATATATAAAAGAGAAATAAAAATACATATGTACTTATAAAAATTAGAATTAATTACACGAATAATTCATAAAATTTGTATATTAACTTCTTGAGCAAGAGGTTTAAGGTCTATGATTTCAATTTTATAACGAGTTAGAATACTAAATCTAACTTCCATTAAACAAATCTGTGAAGTTTATATAAAAATGATACTAGTTTTTTTATTCTCGTATGTTATACGGCTAACTTTTATAAAAACTATAAATATAATCATAATCTATGATAATTATGTATTTTTATATCTATATAAAAATTTCTTAGTAATTATAGGTGGGTCAGAGGTTTTACGATAGTCGGAATTTAGGCGGTTGGTTTCATCTGGGATGGATGTGCAACACAGAGGGTCTTGGTTACTCGTATGGACTGCGGTTGTAACGTGTCATTTGTAACATCGTTTGCCATAATGAGACCCTCTGGTAACCAGATGTTTGCAGTTAAAAAAAAAGAAATCTAGTCATGGAAAATAAGGATTTTGTTGATTATATTGAAATAAAATACTTGGTAAATCTGAATTTAAACTCAACTAAAGTAAAAAAATTATAAAATAAAATAAAATAAAATATTTATATTACATGCATAATATTTAGTTAAAATATTATTATGAATAAGGTATTATAAGCATTATATTAAAGTATTAAAGTATATGTAATAAAATATATTATTTTAATAAAATATAATATATATGCGATAAAATTATTATCTTGAATAAAATATTAACCTTAATATTAAAATTTAGTATTTGGATAATTACTAACTTTAATATAAAAATTTGTATTTGAATAATTACTTATTAAAAGTTTAAACTAAATAAACTCTAATATGAAAATTTAGTATTTGGATAATTATTTATTAAAATTTGACTTAATCCAAAATTTTATGGTGATGACAAGTGTCATTTTTTACTAATTATTAATTAGAGCATTACTATACTTTTTTTTTTAAATTATATTGTATAGATATTAAATTACTTTTTAAAATGTGCGAATAAAATGGAATTTAATATATCCAATTCTTAGAAGAGACGTAACAAATGAGCAATCATCTCCGCTTGAAGGCCACAAAAACACACTTGATGTCTTCAATATCAATGCCTCCATATTAAGGTTAAGGCGAACCGCAAGCCGATCCGAAAAATCCTCCACGTTAGAATATTAACTTTTTTTTTGGGACAAAATGATTCCATCTCGTAACCTTCTGACTAGACGGTAAAGAGACCCGGTCGAAAGCATGTCTAACCTGTTTAACACTGATTTCTTGATTTTTCTCAAAAGACCAAATCCAAGAATCATCATTTTTTGACAATTGAACTTCGGATAAAAGGGAGACCAATTTAGGGAATTGAGTCTCTTCTTCTCCTTCACGAATAGGACGACTTCAATCCCCACGAAAAACCTTTAGAATTAACCATATCCGCCGCCAGACAAGATTGATATTGATCCAACCGAAAAAATCTAGGGAATTCCAGCCGAAGCATCTTATTACCAATCTACAAATCATACCAAAAAACGGACACATGTATCATTTTCGAGATTTCTACAAATAGCATTAGAAGGAATAATCCCATTAGATTGAGATGTCGTGAAGAATTTACACAGATGTTACTATTATGATTAGCATAATAGTCAGTAGCTTAGGTACCGATGTATGACTATGATATCATAAATTAATAGGTTGACTTGGCATCATTGATTGTGGTGGAACTCGTTGCTTACCTTCGTTGATTCCTACGAACCTGTGAGTACCGTTAGCTTCCCCTATTTTAAACTTATGTTTTGGCGTGCACATGAACTGTTTTTATATTGATTATTCTCATTGCTATGCTTATGTGTTGAATTGTGTTGGTCGGCTATTGTGGGGTAGTAAACTTTCAAGAGGATGCTACTCAGGCCATTACGGTCTACATTAGTGACCGTGAGGTGTATAGTTAGAGCCTTACAACTGTAGAGGTAGACATGATCGCCTCATACCAACGTGTTGCTTTAATATCAAGTTATTAGGGCATTGTATGTCATTATGTGTCGTATACATGAAGGGAATACATGGGCACGCGCCTGTGTTTGCTGGATTGAGCTTTGACCTTAGGCAATGACCCAAGATTTAAAATAGAGTATATGTAATGATAATAATAAGCTGTTTTATATTGAGTTAATAACTACAGACTCACCAACAACATTATTGTTGTTCACTTGTATTAGTTCATGATGCAAGCAAATAGTTCGTGTACACGTAATGAGCAAGGAGAGAGGTTTATGTTTGGGGATGGTTGGAGCGGGCTGTCAGCCTTTGTTTGTTATGTCATGACTTGTCTTTCTATCTGTACTGTTAAATTTGAATTATGTCTTAGAGTCACTTGGAAAGAACTGGTTGTTTATTCACTTGGATTGTATTACAATTTTAGTGGTTCATATATATCGTTAAGCTTGGACTGTTGACTGTGTGTGTATGATGTATACTCTGACTTAATCTGATGTTTCCACGAGAATTAATAGAGACATTCATCCCACACCCTCTCTCTCTCCGTCCTTGGTAGGGGGTGGAGAGGGAGGGTGGGGTGGAGAGGGAGGGTGTGACAGTATGCTCAAATAATTAGAAAAAACCCTAAGATTGTTGCATACAATTATTGCAAGTTCATGGGGGTGTTTATGTTCCTTGTTACACACCCGACCAATTAGAGTCATCAATAATTATATGCAATGCCCAAAGGAATCACATGGTTTGGCAATAATACATATATTGAGATGCATTCAAGGAACGACAAGCTACATATTGAAGTTTGGAAGAAACAGACTTATAAGGCTCATTGGATATAGTGATAGTAGTCACAATGTGGATTCCAATGACGGAAAGGTACAATCAACCATATCTTCTTCTATGGGCCATCTCTGATTACATGGTGCTCCCAGAGACGAGCTACCATTGCATTATGATCATGTACATGAAACCGAGTTCATGACGACAACTACAACAACATGTCAACAAGTCTAACTAAATTTATGAATGTTATAAAAATAAAACTAAACACAATATTCGTATTTGTATTTAGTTTGAAATTTTTGAAAATTACAAGAATGTATAAAATCACAATCCAATACAAATATATATAGAAATATAAATACTATTAAAAAAGATAATTTGTTTTATTATTCGTCATCGAGGGAGTTATTAGGTTTGGTGATTGAGAGTCATATAGTGGTATGCACCCGTGCATGCTTCGTAAGTGGGGTTTCGACTATAGCTCTCACTAAGAATCATGTATTCCAAGGAAGGAGCAAACACATAAATACCTGATATCCATTTCATTTGGGAGTCTATAGAGATGACCAAGTTGCAATTCAACATGTTTCCGGAGAAGGGCAACGAGCAAATATTCTAACTAAACCGCTGACACGTATCAAGTTCAAGGAGATGAGAAGCTTGATCGGAGTTGAAGACCTCTCGAAATGAGACATGAAAATTAAGGGGTGAATTAGCCTCTCTATCATTTTTAGATAGAGGAAAAACTTGCCTACGCTCTACCAATTATCTTATTTGGTGTGAGATTTTACTGGATTTGGTTGGTTGGTTGGTTTCCGTGTTAGACAAATCCGACAAGTGGGCAGTCTATAGGGTCAATATATATTACATGGTCTTCAAGTCTTGTTAACTCTATAGAAGTAAATCGAATGTAGATTATAATACAAAAGTTTTATATTATTGTGATTTTTAGTTATATTTTATGATATAATAAAAGTGTGATTTCTCTAAAAATAGTGTGTATTTTCATATTGAAAACTTGAGGCCTCGAGCATTTAACAAGCATGAAGCTTGAAATTTGTTAAAACAAGTCCTACGTCACCGATTGGATCAACCAGTTTGTAAGTGAGTTGATCTAATTCAAACTTGAACTTAATGATGAAGTTAGATTTTATTGAACATGCATTTGTTTTATCAAACATATACATAATATATCCTGAGCTCAAAGTCAAATCCTCTCCTAATCAACCTCTAAGACCTTGTCAAAAAAGACTTATCAAACAATGAAGTTAAGTTGAAGCTTAACCTAAAACTATGAAACAACTTGTTTTTGGTAGATCTAACTATTAAAATGAAGAAATTATTCATGCTTTAATTATTATTTTTTGAAACTACAATCTGTCTCAGTAGTGTATCGGAACTGGTTATCCTATACCTATCTACTGTCTCGAGTTCGAACCTCATAATAAGAAAACCCAGAAACGTCCCCCATTTACACCATCCAACACGAAGCAGACAAGCATATAAACTCTCCAACTCGAGATCAGACACAAAATCTAATCCTTAATATCTCACACAGAACCTCCTCTATGTTATTTAAACTTTGCTTGATACATGCTTTAATGAAAATACTTTTGAATTTTTATTAGAAATTTATTAGAAAAGTAACATAAATATGCCCATTATTTGATTGCATCTATAACTTTGACCTATGTGCTAGAGCTAGACCGCTGGTTCCAGCTCTTTTACCCATTTGAGGGGTTAACCCTCTCAGTCAAATGTGAACATGTGAAACTTTTTTTAGTATTTATATTTATATGTACTATATTCGTCATGTGGTGAATTCTATCAATATCATGAATACTTCATATAAATTTGTTATTTAAATTTAACATACTAGTTAATGGTCTCATAGATATAATATGTACAATCGTATGACCAGTAGCAAAGCTTGAAAGAAAATTTAGAGGGGGCGGAGTTTAAAAATTCTACCGAGTGGGCGATAGTCAATACATTTAAAGGGGCGATACTCAATACATTCGAGGGGCGATACTCAATACATATAATTTTTTTATGTAATTATACGAAAATAAGTACTTTTGGACGAAAAAACCGAGCCCCCCCCCCCCCCCCCGCGTCCCTTCTAAGCTTCGTCGGTGCACATTACACGAATATGCTTCGTGTAATGAGTACTTGAATATGTCTGTAAGAACTTACGTGAAAGTCTACAATACTTTTGTTAATGTGTCATTTTGCTTCTTTAGGAAAAACTATTTACGCAGACCAACTACCAATGAGCTATAACTTTTATACCCCCGCACATGAAACTAAACATGGATTTCCTGGAATGCTAGGAAGTGCTAATTGTACATATTGAGATTTGATGAATTGTCAAATGACATGATTAAGTTAATACATGAGAGGTGACCACCAGCATTTAACAATTATGCTCGATGCGGTGTAGCCGCACTAAATTTATGGTTTCAGCATGCATTCTTTGATGTCACCAATTTCAACAACAACATCAACGTTCTCAATCAATCATCATTATTTTATGATATTATACATGGAGCTCTCGATTTAACGTAAACAAGTTACAATACTTAACCACATGACGAATTGATGATTAATGAAAAGGGTCGTAGGTAGCACAAGAATGACTTGAAATGAGCTTTTGGTGTTCTAAAAAGTCATTAGCATATAGATCAAATGCTTGCAAGGGCAATGCACTTTTCAAAATAAGAAATATAATATACGTTTGCATTATATTTCATAACATAACTATGAAAGATGAAGATGCAACAACATGTCATGTTCATGAAATTGATCTTACAACGATAAAGAAGTAGATAATTATATTCCTACGGACTACATCTCGAAGAAACCCATAATAACATTCGATCATGGAATATGTTAGCATACCACTTCATACCCACCCTAGATGACCAAAATGCCATTGATATATGTGTATATATAGCGAAATAATCAAATCAGAAATTTTAGTTTTTATGAGAACTAGCGAGAACTTAGTCAAATGAACTCTGATTAAACTCATTTCAGCAGCGTGAGACCGTCTCATTAAATCCAAAATAGACTTATTTAGGGATTAACTTTAAGAGTTTATCTTTAAAGTTTAGTTTTTAGGATGTACATATTAGAATTTAGCTTTAGTGTTTAACAAAATAATTCCATCAACATCTATGAAATAAGTTCTCAATTGAACCTTAGTCAACTATCATTTACACTAAAGGACATTTTGATTATTTATTTAATATAAACGTCAATAGAATAATATTAACAGTGTTCAATGACAAGATTTGAAAACCACACAACGCCTCACACTAAAATAAAAAATAGAAGTCACAATAAATGACAAACCAGAAGAATTGAATTTTTATTTACACTTCTATATGGTTAGGTTAATCATTAAAATATCATTATATGAATTTCCTAACATTAAATCTATATTCTTCTGATGCCAGCCAACACACTGTATTCAGTGGTGACTAGAACACAATAATATTTCATAATCAATAAATGTAACAACTTATTATATTCATCTTAATTATGAGAAAATTGTTTTCAGAGATGCAAATAATAGCTTAGTTGTAAAAAACTCTCAGATTCAAAATAAAACATGTAACATCGAGAGGCTCATAACTCTAACGATTTTTGATAACAAAATTTTGTTTTATTCGATTTTAAACCATAATAAATATGCCCACACGTGCGTGTATCATACTACCATAAAAGTATAAAACAAAGACATCTGGTGGAGTTAAAACCGATCACAAATTTTTTAAAGAGCAAAACGAAAATCATAAAAGTAAGAAAAAGTTGACAAATAGAACCATAGAATTCCACAACGATTAAATAAATAAAAACTCCATATTTTATTTATTTAATTATCAACAAAACTTAAAATACTAAATTACCATATCATCTCTTACATTACGACTGTTTCTTCATCACCTGAAAACATTCATCTCAGGCATCAGAAAATTCTATGCGTTTCAACTTTCATCTTTCATCTTTCATCTTCATTTTCATCTTCTTAGTTATTATTGAATATTGATCCTCATTTAGTAATTCCAAATACAATCCATATCGATCGGTTGCCCGACCGGAGCGGCTTCTTGATCATGAATCGCGCCTTTCCCCGTTTCATAATCCGGCATAACCGAAGAGATCTCGGTGTTCATCTCGCTGCTCAACGCGGTTTCATGCGAACCCGTATCCATCTCTTTCCCCATTTGGAAATTGCCATCATCATTATTTTGTAGTATGTTGTTGAGGTATGTTTGATTCGGGGCGGGGAATGTGTATCCTGACGGGAATTGGAATTGGAACTGGAATTCAGACTGTGTCTGGACAGTCTGGGAACGGGAACAATATTGCCCTTGACCAGACTGCCCAGATGAAAAACTGTAACTACCATTGGAATTGTGACCAAAAGGGTAGGTAGGGTTTTGGAGAATATAGTTTTGTTGTGTTTGAATGTTGATCGGGTTGGAGAAGCAGGGCACGTTAAGCGGATCGGGTTTAATCACCCCGGAACCACTTCCGCTTGATGTCGAAGATTCGGTCAATTGGGGCAGCCCATTTTCGCCGGAATCGGGTTTCTTGTCGCCGGTGGTTTTATGAAACACTCGGCAAATCACCCACTCATTCTGCAATTCATACATCAAACCAAATTAGTAACCAAATTAGCAACCAAAGACAGTAGAAAACTAGAAATGAAAACAGGGGAAAACAGAGGAAAACAGGGGAAAACAGAGGATAAATCAAGAATCAAGAATCAATGAATAATATACCTTGGATGATTTTGGGAGGGTTTGAACAGAGGATCTGCCCTCCAATCTAAACTCATGAATTACCCAATTAGTCTTTTCCCCTTTTGGTGCTCTCCCTTTATAGAAAACCAAAGTTTTCTTCATTCCGACCAACGATTTCCCCCGGAATATCTCCTTATCTTTTCCGGTGGCTTTCCAGTAACCGGCCTCAGTTGCTCTGTTCGTCCTCAATCCTGTAGGATACTTCTTATCTCTCAAACAGAAAAAATACCATTCTTTTTCGCCCATTTTCGCCAACCCTTTATTCGAAATCGAAAAACAAACAAAACCCAGAAATAAAGTTAGAAACTTTCATCAAACACATCACAATTTGAATCAAATCGAATCTAATCGAATCGAATCGAATTGAATTGAATCGAATTGAAATGAATCGAATTGAAAGAAAGCGAAATTGAACTCACCAGGCAATTGCCAAGGCTCAATTCTGTTCATATCCACTTCTCCAATTGCTTTAGCAGAAAAGGTGTTATCAAGAACTTTCTTGATCAAATAATGAGTGATCAATTCTTCATCGGTTGGGTGGAATCGGAATCCGGGAGGAAGAAACATCTGATCATCTTCTGGTCTAATTCCGGAGTGATTCTCCATCATCATACAAAACCCTAAAATGTCCTCAACTTTTCAAGAAAGAAATCTAGGAAACTTGGTAAGAATAATCAATCTAGAGAGAGAAAGGGGGAGGGATGTATGATTGGATTGAGGGAATGAGAGTTATAAAGAAATGGAAAGGAGAAAGGTATGAATGAAAGGGAAATTATAAAGTGGTGTGAGGTTAAAGATTGAGGGTTTTAGAGAAAAAGAGAAAAGATTGAAGAACTCAGAGCCCATAAATACTGGTTTTAGAGAGAGAGAGAAAACAGAGAGACGTGGTGTAGAAGGAAGCCAATTGGGAAGAAAGGGGTGGGTTGGGCGGAGGGTGACGTGGTATTTTGTGCTCATTTTATTGTTTAATTCAACTATATTTGTTACTCCCATCTCACGTGTTCACGGAGATAACGTTAGCATATAAAATGGTCGATTTTATAACGGTACTTTAAAACAAGAAAAAAAAATAAAAAAAAAATATGTAACAACCAAAACGTTTCGAATAAAAAACTATGTTACACTACTGTACTTAACAAAATTTATGTGTACCTATTATGGCACAAAAAAAACACCAACTTCTTTACCAAGCTCAAACTACACTCAATCACTAAATGAAAAAACGTTATTAGAAACCGAACGCTTATAGTGTTGAGCCTATGACGTAAAAGTTATGTTACACAACTATACTTATTACAGTACAGACTTATGTGCTAAACTCGTTGCGTTAAAATAAAATAAAAAAAAAACAGTGACAAAATAATAAAAAGAACCAATACAATAAAAACAACTTTCTTAAATGTATATAAGTATAAATAATTTTACAATATTTATTTAGAGAAGAATCATTAATATTATTGACCAAACATAAGTTGATTGCTTAAACTAGTATTTAATATATTTTAAAATATTTAATGGATGTGAGAAATGATGTAAGGGATGGTTTTGGATTTAATGAGGGCATAAGACCATCTCCTATTAATGTATTTATATTTCTTTAATGTTATTCATCATATTATTCTTCATTCTATGTTTTAATGTTTTATTTTTTAAAACTATTTTGATAATATTTTGTCATTATTTCATTTCTAAGAAATGTAGAATTATAATTTTAAAAAAATCAGAATTCATGTTTAAATGAGGAACCAACTACATAGTCAGTCTGGTTATTTACGAAAAAACCTGTCTTCAGCTCAGTGAGTATCTTTGCTCCCTTCCGGTTTTAAATCCAAGACCTTAGAGTGTCTCAAGGTCGTATTTATGACATCGTCTGGTTTTTAATTCAATCGAACCATTAAATTGCTAAGAAGATTGATTAGATAAAAAAAAGTCCGGTTAGATGTGTATATATTTAAGAGTTATTATCTGTTTCACACTTTCACATTTTATAAAACAAATTATGTAATTACATTACCAATAAAATATCTATACTATATATATGTTTTATTCTATATCAAATTGTAGTCATAACAGCATGATAACTATGGATAAGATAACTACATAATTCCAAAATAAACTACACCTTAGAAAGACACAACTCAATGAAAAGAAACGACTCTTTGTGCAAAATTTATGCCGGTTTTCAGGAAATCTTTTTGTTTCTAATTCTACATCAATCATTTGCATATTTGGATATCTATAAAAACAATAGCTTTTTGTGTAAGATTTTAATTATTTTAAGGGTTAGATAATTAAAACTATAAAAAATTGGACGGAAAGATGGGTTGCTGAAAGGGTGTCTCGGGTACCCAGTAGCACAATGAAAAAAAAATCATTTTTGGGCAAAATAGAAAAAATCTTGCTTGTTTACTATCATAAAAAAAACAATTGCATTTTAAAATTACTAAGTAAATACAACTAGTTAGATAAAGAAAAGTAATATTCTTCCTAACAAACACTTTGTCAACTTGTAATAAAGATTTCATCACAACATTCATGTGAGTATATGTTGTCTAACAAATAAACTAAAAAAATAATAGTAAAATTTATCCTATATTTATAGAAAATGATGAAAAAAAAAAGACTAAATATAGAAATCCATATCATTATTTCTTCCCATACGGCCGTGATGGGCAAGACACTACAAGTGATACTAAGTAGAGGTACAAATCTCAAACCGGTTTGGTTAAATCGAACCGGTTTTCAAACCGGTCAAAACCGGTTTTGATCAAACCGATTCTCTAACCGATGAAACCGAACCGGTTTGGACCGATTTCGTAGTCTAAGTGAAGAAACCGGTTTCATACTGGTTTCTTCACATGCTTTTAAGAGTCGTTATATATACGTTATATAGCCGTTGGGATGCTTTTGTGACCGTTTTTTCTAGCCGTTTTAGCCCCTTTATGCCATTTTGACCCTATATAACTCCCATTATCTCTTACAAACATTACCCCACTTCTCAAATTCTCAAAAACACTCAAACATATTACTTCTTTCAATCAAGATGGCAAGTTCAAGTCATTTTAGCAATGCCAACGTTGATTCTCAACCCGGTAGTGATGACGACATATTTGTCGTTGTGAAGATCGTAACAACCAAGAGAGAGCCGAAGTTGTTCGGTGTTCATTTCGAGTTGTGTGAAATGAAAAACGGTTTCAAAAAGACTTGGGTAGGTATTGTGGAGCATTTTTCAACGGAGATTCGAACTCGATTCTACGAAACCATTTGAAGATCGATCTAAATCGACGGAGGCAATAGAATATCTTGTGTTTATAATGTTTTAAGTTTGAATTTAATAAAAAGTATGTTTAAATTAGTTTTTATATATTTTTTTAATAAATAGTTAAGTGTAGGAACCGGTTTGAAACCGGTTTGGGCGGTTTGGGATTTTCCACAAGGAAACCGGTTTTAAGTCAAACCGGTTTTGACTCAAACCGATTTTGGTCAAAACCGGTTCCTAAACCGAACCGGTTTCTATTTCAAACCGGTTTTTACACCTCTAGATACAAGTGAGAGTTTTTCATGGTCCTAGAAATATTTTTATGGATTAGTGTTCGGACGTCTTTCACTAGATTATAAATTTTTTGATCCGTTTAGAATTGGGACATATGATTAAACAAATAATGTTTATATACTGTGGGTGTGACGGTTTTCGAATGTTATCATTCTTCCTTCTAAAACGTCTCACTTCTCGAGTCTTTCACAACTATAAACACCAAGTATTTATGAGTGAGGTTAAGGTTCAATTTCTATGTTATTTGGGTTCAATTGGTAAAGTCATTGAAGTTTTTTTTTGGGCGACAAAGGAACATTTATAAAAAAGGAGGTTAGAAAAACCTAACCAACCATAGCAAGAACATTCAAATGTAAAAGAGGATTTTGGAGCCACATGCTCCAAGAAAAATTAACGTTCTTGTTCGTAGCCACGATCCAATTATAAGAGAAGTAAACAATAGAATCAAAATATTGTTGTCTTCAAGTCATTGTTGTTGTGTATAGCCTTGTTTCCGGTTTTCCAAATGACCCGCCACATGATAAAAACAATGTCTTCCACAACTCTTTCCTTCACTTTTGAACGCCTAACCACACAGAGTGATGGAATTCGGCCCTGAAATGTCGAGCCAAGCCCGAGTTAGCCGCCAACATCTAGCCACAATCGAGCAATGGCCGAAGATATGGATAGAAGATTCCAAATCTCTAAAACATAAAATGGCACATGATGAAGGGGATATCCAACCATTTATTACGAAGATTACCTGAGTCGGAAGACAATCTAAAAACGACCCCCAATAAAGATGTTAATTTTTTTAGGCACCCACGAATTCCATTTTGTTTTCCAATTAGAAGAAGAGACTTTTCTTTAATTGTTTTTCTCACTTGTTTGACCTCAAAATTGGTATTTCCGGCTAAGTTCCATTCCCAACGAGCTAAACCATTGTACCAAGTGAAGTTGTTAATCAAATCGAGTAGGCTAACAATCTGAGCTTCTTCAATACCGTTCCGAAGCGGATGTCTCCAGTCTCATATCCACCCATCCGAGTTTTTTCTATCAATAATCAAACAATCTTTGGAAATTTCTAAAGCATGTTGCCTAGGAAACTGCAAAGTCAAAGTGCCCACCAATCCAAATATCATTCGAAAAACGAGTGGAATCATCCACCTCAACTACCTTCTTGAATGCTCCTTCGGGGATGTAGCTTTTATCAATTAAATCATACCCGCTATTCAAAATCCCAACCCAAGTACCATTATCGATCGCCAAACAAGAACCAAGAACCTCCTCTTCGTAAATCGCTTTTAATACCTTAACCCAAATCGAGCAAGTTTAAAAACGCCGCCTCCATTTTAGAAGCAAAGCTTGATTAAGGGCATTAAGACTTTCTATTCCCAAACCCCCTTTTGATTAAAGTCATTAAAATTAAGATGTTGCTTTTCTTAAGTTTAATGGTTCGAGTCTGTTAAAGATAAGTTAGTGTAGAATTTAGCTGTAAAAAAAATGTGGCTGGAGAATGGTGGTAGGTAGACTTAAGCTTAAGATAGTGCATAGCTTGTGAGTAGTTGGAAAGAGATTAAGGATATTTGGAGTATAAATTTTGAGGAGGTTGGTGGATAACAAAAACAAGCTCTTACATAACAAAAACTAATAATAACAAAATAATGTGACAGCCGTATTTTTTTAGCCCCCAACGAAATTTTGACTCGGTTTTTTTTTTTTTTTTTTTTTTTGTTTTTTTTTTGTTCTTTCTTAATACAGCAGTGTTTTTCTTAATAAAATAGTTACATTTTTAGTTTAATTTAAAGCAATTTTAGTTAAATCCGCTAAAAAACTGCTCCAAATATACGTTTTGAGAGTTTAAATCGAACCCTTTATTTTTAATATGTTTTTTATAACAGGTAGGTAGCATTTTTAGCGGTTTTCTTAATAAAGTGGACCGCTTTATTTATTACTAGGGTTATTTATATGTGTGTTACATGGAATTGAAAAAAATAATATAATTAATAAAAAATTTCTTTGTAATTATTATAACTTTCAAGCATATGTTAATAGCATAAACGAATATAAACTTTTTATGACAATCTAATTTTGTTGTAGCAATCAAACATATTATAGTATTGAAATAAGACATAAGTTCGGAATGTAAACGTAAAAAAAGTAATAATAAAATACGACAAGTCGACAAGTAGAAAGTGGTTTTTCTGAAATTTAAAAGGAGTTTTTTATCTAAAAATATATATCTTCTTAACATCAGTATTATTTAATATATATCTATGTATATATATATATATATATAGGGATGGATATAATGAAAACCACTTTGAGCTGGAAAAACCGTGGAAACTACCACAAAACAAATTTTTTTTTCAAATTTTTTGTAGTGATTATATGCGTTAATACAAGCCCTATGGTGAAAAAAAACGCCTAGTAGTTTTTTTTTAAAAAAATTTCCGAAATCTGGCGTTACGTCATGTTACATATGTAACATTTGCCTGTTACATATGTAACAAAATCTGTAAATAATATTTTTTTTTTTAAATCTCTAGGCGCTTTTTTATTTTTTTTTTACCAAAACCATCAAAAATGAATGTAGAATCTATAAAAAAAATACATCTAAAAAATAACAAATTTTAAACGTCTTTTTTGGCCGGTTAACTTCTTTTTGCAAAAAAAATCGGTTCTTAAATATTTTTTATTAAAATTTACTCGGCGTTTTTTTTATTTTTTTCATAAAGAGTGTTTTTTTAAGTTACAGAGTCACCATTAAAAAATCGGAACAAAAACTAATTTTTTAGCTTAGTTTTCACGGTTTTTCCAACTCGGATAGGTTTTCATTTTATCCTTCTCCTATATATATATATATATATATATATATATATATATATATATGTGTGTGTGTGTATGTGTTTAATAAAAGAATATGTGGCTCTTTACCCAAAAAAAGAATATGTGGCTTGCCATAGTAGTCACTAGGCGATGTGTAGAGACTTAAGACCTTAAGGTCGGGTTTTACCAATCGGCCGTTCGCGGATGTGGGTTTTCGCTGGAATAGGCGCAACTGCTACTGGATCGAGTTTTCATAGGGAGCTCAGTTTACCGAGTGAATCACTACGTAAGTCAAATCTTTGATTGTTGGTCGTTACAAATTAAATGTTTAATAAAAAGAGAAGAAATAAATGATTATTTAATATGATGAAGAATTTAATGCTAAATAAGAAAGACACCAGAGAGGGACAATTGTCCCCAAAACATTTTTATTTATTATATAAGATTACTAATATCAACTTGTATTAGGCTATTCGTAGTGGATGGAGTACCTTATGAGCGTTATGCACCATGTGACGTCCACGTCATCAAGAAGGGCTCCATGGCTAAAATGATGTAGTGGTAACCAATTTATAACCCCCTACCAATGATTACATAATTATTTATTTAATTATTTTTTAATATAATTAAATATTAAAACCTAAAACATTGATTAAAAAAACAAGATACATAAAAAAACTCCAATATTTTTTTAAAAAAGAGGTACAACATGCATTAAAAAATACACCAAATATGAAAAGTTAAAAAACAAACATAGATTCTTAAAAAAAAATCTAAAGTCCATATCGTTCCATGATATCCGCTCAAAGTTGCAACGCGAGGCTTCAGGCGGGTTCGTCTTCGGGGATCGGTTTCATGAGCCTTTCCAACAGGTTCTTGTGAAGACGGACGGGAAGGTGGGGTAGGAGATGGAAAAGGTTGTTACGGTGAATAACCTTGGCATGTTTGAAATGGTGCGAAGTTTTGTTGCGAGTACGAGTTGAAGCCGAAGTTTTGGTAAGGTGTAAAAGGTAGGAAGGCTTGTGGCGGGGGCGTCATGTTCGCAACATACGCGAACAAACAATCGTCCCGCGGTTGTTGCTAAGGCTCGTTTGTTCGCCGCGAGGCTTGGAAGCGCGAGTTTGAAGAAGACCCGTCACGATGAAATATCTTGATTGTAGTTTGTAGAAAAAAGATTATAAAAGTGGGAGGATGAGTGGAATGAGTGTATTTAAAAAATAGATGGAAGTTAGTATATATAGTGTGTAAAATAGGTTTAAAAAAACTAAAATAAAATCAAATGACCATTCAACGGTCAAAAAATTGAATGCTTCTCCTCCTTCCACGGCGCCATTAACATGGCGCTCCCCCACCATTTGACTAACATGGCGCCCCAGGGGTGGGTAGGGCCGTTATGAGGGGCGCCATA
The DNA here is from genome assembly GCA_039602395.1 of Deinandra increscens subsp. villosa. Taxonomy (NCBI): domain Eukaryota; kingdom Viridiplantae; phylum Streptophyta; class Magnoliopsida; order Asterales; family Asteraceae; genus Deinandra; species Deinandra increscens. The sequence continues at coordinate 6,353,873 of JBCNJP010000002.1, forward strand.
TTAGGAAAAAAAACCCCATAACGCCACATTACAGATAGCCTTAGATGGAATATCTTAAAAACGATATAATTAATAACTTTCTATATAATTATTATTATATTTTTTAAGCATTAGAATTTAAAGGTAAACGTATAAGAAATAATGAAAAAATTTTAAGCATATACCCGTGAAATAAAAAGTTGACAATTTTTAAAAAATATATATAATTAATAACTTTATATATAACTTTCATTATATGTTTTAAGCGTTAGTTTAAACGTAATGTATTAGAACTAATGAACATTTTTAAGCATACACCTGTGAAATAAAAAGGAAATAAATATTTAAAATTATAAATAACAAATAATGGCTGATTAGTGTACTTGAATACATTATTGCCACACGATCACAAGTTCATAGTTTCATTTGCCTTTCAGTTAAACCGATTAAGTAAGTTTTAGGTGTTTGTAAAAACATAACTATTTCAGTTTTAAACAAAAGAAGACGAATCAACAGTAGGTCATTAGGATTTCTTCTGCTTAGAAACCTCGTAACGAGGCGTTATAGGAAAATGGTACGTTGTCGAATAGAGTTACAGGTACGAAAATTTTTAGGACGTTACGTGTCGTTACAAGTTAACGTCTCATTTTCGCTTAAACCCTAACGAGTCGTTACCGGGTAACGGATCGTTTTGCTCCACGAACAGTTTAGGCCGAAATTAGGTTTTGTCAGAAGTCGACATTATGAAACTCGATGTTTCGTTTGATGATTATAGGGCTTATCGAAAGCAATCTGAAGAAAACGTGATGTTTCGGTTGATTTTTCAGCGCATGCAACTAGATCTATTAGGATCGGTTTAGGAGGGGGGGGGGGGTTCAAAATCAAATCATAAAATGATTTTAATAATAAGGGTTTGAACTTTGATGTTTAATATCAGATTTGATTAGGGTTTAGATATGGAAAAACATGTATCATGTATGACTAGAAAACCTATTATTATATGATCAGATCTAGGTTTGATAGAAATCATAGACATAAGACAGACGAGGAATCAATTAAGCAACATCGTTTTGATCATTTGATGCCACATGTTGAACGATTCCTATAACATGATAGCATAAACATAATTAAATATTACCTGGTAGTTCAACATGCTCAGTGGAAGACATCTTGCTCTTGGTCTAACCGCAGTGATGCTAAAGGACTCCATGAAGCAACTGATCGAGTTTTTTCGTTTTGGGTGTATAGTAAAGATGGTAAAGTGGGTGGTAGCCCACGGACTTTAGAGAGGCAGAGAGGGTCACGAATTTCATTATAGGTGATAGGGGTGTTAATTCTCTGCTTATTGATCTCTATATATACATTCAAGAGGAAACCCTCTTAAGTTAGTAAGGGCGATTACATCCATCGAATAAATATTAATTATGAAACATATGGATATTTAGGCCAATGATCACATAAGATAAATAATGACTTGGACCACAAGTTAAAACGGGTCTAACAACTTTGTCATCACATCCCTCTAAAGGATACGAGTCTCGTGGCCCCTTTTAAATCATTTCTTTCACAGTAAATGATATTTATTTGAAAGCTATGTGCGGAGTCTTTCTCCCTATGTTTATTGATTGAAACAATGGGTGTATGTTGCATGAGAATTATTATCACATTAAGTCTCCATTATTTTACACTACCATTTAACTCGTATATGTGAGCCGATTGATTAATATAAATAGAACTATATGGTTGACACCTCATTCAAAGTTGGTCGCTCCAACTACAACTTCGAGCATGGATGAATATTTCTGATATGTTATTTGCTAGTATTTCGTGATAAGACATTATCCGGGGCAACTTACCTTGGTCGAAATACGACTAGGTGAAAAGTGTCAATATGTTTGGTTGTGTACTCATGTAAATTGCATTCCACATTCTTTTGTGCATATCATAACATAACATGACAATGATTCACAATTATATTTAAAAACTCTTCTATTATTCAACTCTTAAACTCACAAACTATTTTAATTAACTTTTTTTTAACATGTTTTTGAGGTAAACAATAGTTAAATCAAGAGTTTGCATGTATGGAATACTCATGAAGACTTTATAATATTGTCTTTAAATGTTTATGCTATATTTTGAGAATCTTTAAACTTGTATTTGGAGGCATAATGTGTCACCCTATCTATATATGAATGTCTTAGTATTTTTCTTAGCAATCAAACTATGTAAAATTCTCGTGTTCATTTTCAATATTTTTTAGTCACTATTGTGTTTGGTTGATAATATCCAGATCCCTAACATTTGTAACAACACTTTAAGAGTTATATTGTCAAAAAATTTGAGTCGGTTCTCTTCTCCCTTCGCATGAGAAACGTGAAAACAAACCATATGTCGACACGTGTTTAACTAATATTTAAGAAGCGAAAACTAACACAACACACTAACACATTGTTAAAAACGAAGACACATGTTAACTCAAGTTGTAATTTTCAATAGTGGTTATATACTTTTCATTAAGATTTCATTAAAGTTAGAATTCCTTTGATCACATAAAGCAAACTTTCCAATGGACGCGTGTCAACACAAGAGGGATGCAAAGTGTATAAAATTTTAATCGTCACCGTAACCCACCAATCTGGCCGTCCAAACCGGCGATGAAGAAGAAATCAACGGCCACAAGAAGCATATGGTGGGAGCCATCACACCCAATCACTCGCCTAATCTTTGAATTCCTTCTCTTATCTTCTATGATGATCTTTTTGACTAATCGCGATATGTTAACATACACCAAAAGGGAATATGATAAAAGCGATACTTCCATTTAAAATACTACTAAAAATAGCATTTGCATTTAATTATTATAGAACATTATATAATCAAATATCTATGTGATAAGATGGATTAGTCATGTGTATTACACAATGACATAAAAGGATTTGAAAAAATATATAATCTATACAATATTATAGTACATATAACTATATAAGTAAAAGTAAGAAGGATAAAAGTGTTAATTAGTTAAAAAATTAAGAGTTTTAAAAAGCAAAATAGTCTTTTAAATAAAGACTAATTATCTTTTCATTAGAAACTAAAAATTAAAAATCTATTTAATGATCATTGCTATTTAATTTAATAATGTTATATAAATAAACTAATTATAATAAGTCAAATACGATAAATTTTCTTTCATATAAAGAATTGTGTACTGTGTTATAAATTGTCACCACCAATATATCGTGCGGTTTCCAACTAGTAGTTTATAAACATGTCTCTAAAACTTCTTTTATCTACATATTTGTAAATGAAAGTATGTTTTATATGATTAACATGAGAGTAGCAGTTATTCAACAGTGGTAAATGGTAATAGACGAGCAATAGTAACTTGGTCGTAGCAACTATTGTTGCTATAATTGAGTTTTGTTAGATATTTTTTTTGCTGATATAACCACCAACTGCCATACCAATTTGCAAAAAGTTGTAATGTTTCAACAAATCCTTGTGATGGTTTCTAAGGGCAGATCCGGAAAAAATAATTAAGGGTAGCGTTTCAAAAAAAACAAATTTCGGGACTAACGTGGGTTCGGGGGCAGCGGCCCTGAGAAAAGTGGGATCTAAGGGGCGGCAGCCCCTAGACAAAAGTTTTTCATTAAAAATGCATCAGAATTTTCTATCCGAAAATGCATAAAGTTTAATTTGAGGGGCCAAAATGTGTCGGTTAATTTCCAAAGGTCGATGTAGTCATGTTGTTATCCATTCCATTTGTTTCACTTCACTCCCTAAACTTACAACTTGTATTTTTAAATTGCACAAACCCGTTAGTTGTTCGGTTTCAATTAATTAACGGCATTTTGATCTTATTTTCATATCGGGATTTAGATAAAAACCATTAAAATGTTTGAGGGGTAGCGTAAAATATTTCCAACGGTGGTGAAAAAATCGTTTCAGGGGTAACGAAATATCAAAACGTGAAAAAAAAAATTGCACATCGCAGTAAAAAGTTCAGGGATAGCGGGCGCTACCCCTGCCCTCTTAGTAAGTCCGCCCCATAATTGTTTCCCAACTGTATATAAGAACGATCTTTGGTTTATATCTGGTGTATATCAGAATTACTAATTAATGGTTATCAAAAGTTTGAATTTATAAAAGAACTATATGATTCACTTGAATAAAAATACACATCTAATGATGTCTCTAGTAAAAATTCCTTGTTAGTAATTTTAATAGTTGTAAATTGGTTGATTCAAGACGAGTTTGCTCGTCACAACTTAAACATAGTGGAATCCATCTCGGTTTCTAGTGTTATTGATAAACTACCTCACTCTTGAAAAGGCCTCAAATACATGTTGTAACACAAGAATGAGTAAATCCAAAGATAAAAACATAGCTGGACCATCTTCTGTTAATACGGTAAAAGAGGGTAAAATACACTAGCGGATATAACAAGTTTACGGACATATGGGGTTGGGTTCTATAAAAACCCAATATTTTACAAAAAACCAATATTTTACAAAAAACCAACAATTTTTTTTTAACTTTTTTTATATGTTTCTTTCATGATTTTAAGAATATTGGAAAAAGAAAAAACTTTAAAAACATTTTCGAGTTTGTTTTTTAAATAAAATAAAATTCGGATTTTAGCTTTAAATTAATAATGCACTATGCAACAATAATATAAAATTGATTTATGAATGCCAATTCTTTGTTTTTATATTATTCGCATAAACCACGTTCATATTTAAGTTAAGTTTCTTTTTTTAAGTAATTTTAATTATAATGCATTATGCAATACTATTAGTATTGTTGCATGATGCATTAATTAAAAATCACTAAACTTTTTATTTTTTAAAATTTCTTTCCCATTAATAAAGCTAATAAAATTATAGACTTTTTGGTGAAATTCTTTTTAAAAATTATTAATATATGAAGAAGTTATAGAGAAAAAAATGTTGGTTTTTTGGTTTTCTGAATAATTGTTGGTTTTCTGTAGATCTTTTCCCCAATAAATAAAGGCTTAAAAGTACCAACTAAGATAAAAACGTAGCCAGATCATTTTCTGTTAATGTGGTAAAAGATCTATGTGTTATTCTCTTTTCTAACCCTCTTTTTCGATTTTTGTTGAGTGTTCTAGGGTTCAATTGGTTAAATTGAAAGAGTAATCAAAGGGAGTTTCTATCTTTGTACACTAAAATACAAAGCATACATAGAATCCCTTTCATTCATCTAAATAAAACTTCAGAAATAGAAACGTGTTTAGTGTTGACTATTGAATGTGTATGAGATGAAATTATTATCATTAGCTTCTGTCAATTTTTGATTGAATTATATTGTTTAGGTTTCTTGATTTGTATGAAATTGGGGAATTATTTTTATTATTTATTTTTTTTTATTTTAGGCAAATTGGATTTTAATAATCAAACTATGACTCATTGTTTGATAATAATCCAAACTAACAGTCTCAACTTTCATTTGTGTTATTAAGACCAATCCCAATAACATAATCACCATACATTTACACTTGATTTTTGGCTCATAATGATGAATCTGAACAAAATAAGGAAGCATGTACAAAAGTGAAAACAAACGAAAAACAAGTGTAAATCATGTGTAAATGTATGATATTTCGGGACTAAGACTGCTGTTGATAATAAAAATGAAAGTTGAGACTGCTGCTGGTTAAACTGACATTTTGGATTATTATCGACCAATAGGTCGTAGTTTGGATTATTAAAAGTAAATTACATAGAAGGTCCTTTATATTTTACTTAAATTTCGAATTAGGTCCTTTAACTAAAGTAGCTACACTAGACATCCTTTATGTTTTATAACTGTTTCATAGAAGATCCTTTATCGCTAACGGTGTTAAAAAATATCGTTAAGTCACGGACATTTTCGTCATTTCATAACTATTATTTAATATTGAAAGAAAATCCCCAAAAGAAAGGATCGGTTTTCTCGTTCTTCTTCATCCTACAAACACACGCAGGAGAGGAAAACATCTTCTATTTAGGGCTCCAAAATCAACCCCTCATAATACCGCTCACTGTCACCACCGCTCATTCCGTCATCACCGCTCACCGTCACCACCACTCACCATCACCATGTTCACCGTTGCCACCGCTCAGTCCGTCATTATACTCCAGAACTCGTGTCGGCAGTCTTTGGCGGCTTTCCGATACGATTTAAAGGGGCGCATGGCTCCGATTTTAGATTTCCTTTCAAAAAGCTGGCGCCAATTAAACGGTCGTCGCTATACTCTGTTTCAATTTAATTCTACTCTTAGTTTGAATTTACTTTGTTCAAAAAAGCATCTGTTGTTGATCTTAAGTTAGAGACATTAATGGAGTTTAGATTAATTCATGAAGTAGCTTTTGAGAATTCATGGTTGGGAAATTGGGAATACAAATTCGGGAACAGGGGGTTTTGGTGTGACGGAGGAGGAATAGAGGGGTTTTAAAATGTACAGATCTTCGGTATTTTACTGTCGCCGGCAAACTCATCGAATGACTTAACTTTAATTGTTGTAATGTCATCGAACTCACCACCGGCAAACTTGTTAATTTTGGTTATTGTGGGATTATATTAAAAGATATGACAATTTGACGAAAATACCCCTATATTAACAGAATATTTTAACCTTATTAGTGACAAAGGACCTTCCATGAAACAAGTATAAAACATAAAGGATGTTTAACGTAACTACATTAGTTAAAGGACTTAATTTGAAATTTGTGTAAAACATAAAGGACCTTCTGTGTAATTTACTCTTATTAAAATCCAGTTTTTTTAATCTAGTTTTTATTTTTATGATGTCAAAACAAGTGTTCTAATGTTTAAGGATTAAGGTTTATATGCACAACCAAAATTATATCATTGTATGTATAATGAATATTAATATGTATAATAAGTATGTATGTGGGTACATAGAATTTTAAATTGAGTAATGTGTAAATTCACAAAACAGTGCATACCAATTGTTTGATTTAATTGACGCTAAGAATGGATTTTATTAAAATTGATGATTTGATTGTAAGTGAACTACTTATATAAGTTAAGAAATGCATACAAAGGAATGAAGGATACCCACATCATAAACAAAGGATAATATATATTGGGAATTTGCAATGAAACGCCCAAACGGGTAGGATTTTAAATGTTTGTCGTGACTTGTTATTATAGACAATTGTTGTATAATACTTATGTGTTACAACATGGTTGCAATATGAAATTGTAGTGTTAAGTATAGAGGTATAACGATATGAAAAGTAAAGAATATGACAAATGTGATTATGTAGAGATATATTAGTGTAAAGTGTATGTATGTTTTCATTTAAACATGCTTGAGTATAATGTCAATGTCTTAAAACCTAGATTGATCGGCTGGTTCGACCAGTTGAACCGATGATCGGAGGTTAAGACGGTTCGGGTATGTCCGGTTTAGTTTACTTCCGATCTGATTTTTTACCCAACAATTCTTACGGTTCAACCAGTCTAAAGCTGAAACCAGCTCGCTAATTGACCTTGTATTTAAAAGTCGCCCTAAAAATATAAAAAAGTTATTGTAATGTAATTTTATTTTTACATCGTATTTTTTGTGAATGTTTTTGTAGTCTCAAATGAACAAGAACTTGATGTATATAACATTACAATATAGTTTTTTTTTTTTGATAAATATAGTTAATTGAAACTTATATTGATGTTTATTTATAGTTAGTAATTTGTTTAAGACTTAATTAGGGTTTTTTTTTATATTTGTCGTGTTTGAAAGTTTATAAAGTGAATATTATAAATTTACAGGTATGAACACACTACTCTAGAAATGACCATTTGCGACCGTTTTTGGTGGTTGGTTATACCTTGGCCGGTAATTATTTATTTTTGGCTAATTGTAACTTGTTTAAGACTTTATTGAGGTTTTTTTTTTTTTACATTTGTCGTGTTTGAAAGTTTATAAAGTGAATATTATAAAATTATAGGTTTGAATAATCAGTTCGATTCGAAATTTCAGATCAACCGGATGAACCTTTTTTTATACAAACCCGGTCTGGTTTAAAAATCCGGTTTTATAATATTGATAAATGTTACATGTGTATAAATGAATTGTATTTGACAACTCAACGGTGATATCACCCTGTCGCTCGCGGATGTGGGTTGTTTTTCTAAAATGTGCTCAACAACTGCTGCTGTTTCAAGCTCCCGTAGGAAGCTCCGTTTGTCCAGTGGGCTCCCTACGAATGTTTATGGTTTTGTTTGTTGGTCGTTACAAAATAAAACAAATAAATGAGATGAGGTCATTCATAATCATGTGGGAAAATTGGATTTAAATAATCCAAACTTTTGAGGGTTGGCCAATTATAATATCACTTTTAATAATAAATCTCAATGGTCCCCACTTTCACCCTATATACTAATAATGGTCACGTCGTTAAAATACTTAACACCGTTAAGTTTTTTTATCCATTTCTTTTCAACCCCAATCTTTAATCCACCATAACTTCTTCAAATCTTGATGAAAATTCAATCCGTAAATTTCTACGAACTGGTGACAAAAAACTGAACAAAACTAGATAATATTGCTTAGGTTTTAAAGAGATTATGATGATGAACAAGAGAATCAAAGTTACGTTTTTTTCATGACTTTGGATAAAAAAAATTGAGTATCATTCCATTATATTTGTGCTATTGGTCGATTCCGGCAGATTTAGCATGTTATCACGAATCTACAACAAGTTACAGAATTGATTTTTATGGAGTTTTGACCGGATTTCAAATTTCACAACTTCATCTTCTTCATGAAGCTTCAACAATGGTGGATTGACCAATTCTTGATGGTTTTCAATGATTCTTGTTGCTATAGATTCGGTTTTTCATCACGAGTTCATAGCAACTTACGGATTGAATTTTCATCAAGATCTGAATAATTTTTAATGGATTAAAGATTGAGGTTGAAAAGAAATCTTAACACCGTTAAGTTTTTTAACGCCAGGACTATTAATAGTAAATAGGGTGAAAATTGAGACCACTGGAAGTTATTATTAAAAGTTGTATTATTATCGGCCAACCCCTCAAAAGTTTGGATTATTTAAATCGAGTTTTCCTATGCAATGTGTGTATAAGTGTGTATGTATTTATTCTTGATTTGATAAAATGTTAATAAAACTCGTTATGATTTTGTTGAGATATTGTATTTGAGTTCTCATAGTAAAGTGTTTTATATAGTATATGATTTACTCCATATTTTATAAGATAAATTTGTTGAACCTAAGCACAAATTTTTCTTATTTAATTTCTTTTATATATATTTAAATTATGCAAAAATAGCATAAACATAATAAAAGATAGACTAAAATACACTACTTACATAGATTTGAAAAGAAGTAAATAATTATTTATAATATAAAATAAGTAAAACAAGTAAATAACTAATTCACTAATGTTACTAAATAGATGTGTAATTCAATGTGTAATTCGTGTGTTGTCGTGGGGAAACGAGGTCACACAAAGCAATTAAAGTGGCCTAAAAAATTAAAATACAAAATGACTATGTAATGATATTAAATTTAAAAAACAAACATTCAAAGTATGAAGTGTAAGACCTAAATATTAAAATCAAATCAAATGCAAAAAAATGCCAAACATCTTGAACCAACCTAAGGAAGAAAAAAAACAAAAGAAAATTTAATATAGACTCCCACGTGATACCATCATATGCTGACACGTGGTAAACATTATTTTACTATTTGACCTTAGAATTTTGTTAAAAGGTTTTCTAATATGTGTCATAAGAAACATACATAAGGTGAAATAAATACATCTCGAAGATTGAAAAATACATTTTTCAAAATTTTTTTTTTGTATATTTCTCATTTTTCAAGATAAATTTTGGTATTTTTTTTTTCAATTTAAAAAAAAAATATTTATATCTTTTTTAATTTTCAAGGTGTAATAAGGGTGTATTTATTACACCTTTATATATGTCCTTTTTTTTTTTGAACATCAAAGTAATATTTACACATCAAATTATATTATTGTTTGGGTTTGAACTCAGAACCTCCTACTAAGAGGACAAAGCCTCTAACAAGTGGGTCACTCCCACGTTAGCCCTTTATATATGTTCTTAGACACATATTAGAAAAGCCTTTTGTTAATAAAATATGTTACTTTTAAAGAAAAAACATGTACGTAGATCCTATCATAGTTCTATTCAGTCATTTTCTTCATGGAGATGCGTAGATTAATTTGCTTAATCCTCATCTATTTCAAGTAGGTAAGAAGTTAATGTTTACGTTGAATATGTATTGTTTATGTGAAACTTAGAAAGTTCACTATTTTCGATTCTGACATTCTGTATTAGCAATTAGTTTATATCTTATTATTTTCATGGTTTCAATTTTCAAATCAAATCGATGGTGATTTTTATCTACTTCAGTTTATGTGTAATGGAACTTTTTTTTTGTTAACACCTACATGTAAAACATTATCAGTATATCACATTCGTTGATTTCCTTAATCAATTGCCCAGATTGATTCCTCAATATATTTAACATCTTATTATTACGTATAAGTAACATTTTGTTACATATATTTATAATATATTAGTATTTGTATGTTACTAGATTTTGTCGCGGTGCCGCGGGGATAACGCGAGCACACAAAATTGTTGCATTGCTATAATGCTATGTAAAGAAAACAAAAATTAAAAAAACATGTAACAATCAAAACACATAATAAAAATACTAGGTTATAGTATTATACGCCAGAATATAAGAATATCTATATGTGTCTATTACACCACTAACAAAACATAAACTTCTTTGCGAAACTCAAACGATTATACTAATTATGCAATCAAATTATGTATTAAATTAGTTTCGTTTGGACAATAATAATAATAATATTAATAATAATAATAATAATAATAATAATAATAATAATAATAATAACAATAATAATAATAATAAAAATAAAAGGTTAGTGCTCACCATGTAGCGATCTCGAATGTTGCCAAGTAATATAAGCCTATGTGTTGGATATTGGATCCTTAGAATATAAGTTCTTGCATGATATCTATAAGTGTTATTCGAGTTAGCAAGTTTACAAGAGTTGAGGGACTATAAGTGTAACTCTGTTACGCTTGAGATCGCAGTTTATAAGCTTTGGGTTAAAACTGTCAAGTTACTACAAGTTGGTGGGTGGTAGTTGTTAACCTTGCGACTAGTTTAGTTAATTTGTTGGTTTAGGTATAATTAGCCGTTAGTAGCTTTAAGCATGTGATTTTCTTTGTTAGAGTTCTTCAATTCCGAAACTACGTTTTGTATTGTTGTTTTTCGATAATCAATTGCAAGATCTTGATTTCAATTTCATTGTTAATTCTTCGATTATTCACAACAATTGGTATCAGAGCCATCGTTCGGCTCTGAATCGAAGAAGTTCCTGTTTCAATTTGGGGCAAATCGGAGTAATCCGCTGCAATGGTGAGTTCAAAGTTTGAGATCGAGAAGTTTGATGGACGAAACGATTTCGGCTTATGGCATGTGAAGATGAAGGCATTCTTGACCTATCAAGGGGTATCAGAAGCCTTACTTGGAGAGCACAATCGACCTGATTATATCGATGAAGGCGACTGGTTCGATATTCTCGCAAAGGCCCATAGTGCCATCATCCTGTGTCTTGGTGATAAGGTTCTAAGAGAGGTTGCCAGGGAGTCAACAGCAGCCGGTGCATGGCTGAAACTTGAGTCATTGTACATGACCAAGTCTTTAGCCAATAGGCTTTACCTGAAAAGGAAGTTATACTCTATGAAAATGGACTCAGGAATGTCCATTGATGATTACACAGACGAATTCAATAAGGTAATCATTGGATTGGAAAATATTGAAGTTCAAATAGAGGATGAAGATCAAGCCATACTATTCCTGTCTTCTCTGCCATCATCATATGAGCACTTTGTGGAAACCTTGATGTATGGCAGGGATACACTGTCAATGGAAGAAGTTTTGGCTTCTTTGAATACCAGGGAATTAAAGAAGAAACATGAAGAGAAGGATGATGGTGCAGAAGGCCTGTTTGTTAGAGGAAGAGGGGATCAAAGGGCATCATTCAAGAAGGGAACTCCCAGGTCAAAATCCAAGGGTAAAAAGGTGTACAAGTGTTTTGTTTGTGGCTCTGAGAAACATTTCAAAAGAGATTGTCCTGAATGGAAGAAGAAAAAGGGATATGAATCAAGAAATCATAACAAGAAACCTAATGCAGGAAGTAGTCATGGAGAACATGAAGAAAATTCAGAAGGATATGAAAGTGCTGATGTCCTCATGGTGACTAGTGATGAGGGCAGGACATGATGGGTCATGGATAGTGGTGGTTCTTACCACATGACTCCTTACAAAGAGTACTTTCAAGATCTCCAAGAAGAGGATCTTGGTACTGTGAAACTAGGTGATCACAGGCAGTGTCAAGTTGCAGGACATGGAAGTGTGATCCTTAACCTTCAAAATGGCAGTAAATTTACATTAACCAAGGTCAGGTATATTCCTAGTCTTAAAAGGAATCTGTTGTCTCTAGGTACTTTAGAGAGGGAAGGGTTTAATGTAAGCCTGAAAGAGGGTAAGGCCAGGGTAATAAAGGGATCCATGGTGGTATTGACAGGAACAAGGAAACATAATAATATCTATATTCTTGATGGGAATGTAGAGAAGTCTGATGTAGCTTTAGTCACTGAAGAAGGTAATAAACAAGCCTTGTTATGGCATAAGAGGCTGGGTCATATTAGTAGTCAGGGATTGACTGAATTACATAAACAACATGTGTTGGGAAACCTGTCAAGTTGTGATGTGCAGTTTTGTGAACATTGCATAATTGGTAAACACAAGAGGGTTAAATTCAGCAAGGGGAAACACACTACTAAGGGAATCTTGGATTACATTCACTCAGATTTGTGGGGGCCTGCTAGGAATGAGTCAATGGGTGGGGCAAGGTATTTCATGACCCTAATTGATGATTATTCTAGGAGAGTTTGGGTCTACATGTTAAAGCACAAGAGTGAGGCATTTAGTAAATTCAAGGAATGGAAGATTTTAGTGGAAAATCAGACTGATAGAAGGGTTAAAAAGCTGAGAACAGATAATGGATTAGAGTTTTGTAGCAGTGAGTTTAATGACTATTGTAAAACTCATGGTATTGCTAGACATCTTACCATCCCAGGTACCCCTCAGCAAAATGGACTTGCTGAGAGAATGAATAGGACTCTGCTTGAAAGGGTCAGGTGTATGTTGAATGGTGCAGGCATGCCCAAAAGGTTTTGGGCAGAGGCTGCTAGTACTGCAGTGTACCTAATTAACAGGTCTCCTTCAAGGGCAATTGAGAATAAAACACCTATGGAGGTGTGGACTGGAATGCAACAAGAGTACAAGGACTTAAGGGTGTTTGGGTCCTTGTGCTATGCTCATACTAACCAAGGGAAATTGGAGCCAAGGGCCATAAAGTGTGTGTTTCTGGGGTATGCAGAAAACATCAAAGGTTATAGAGTATGGAGGGTAGAAAATTCAAGTCCAAAGGTGTTTGTAAGTAGGAGTGTTGTATTTCAGGAACATATCATGTATCATCAAGTTATGGGATTAACTAAGGTTGTGGTTAATGAGGTAGGAGTTGAGAGTGTTCATAATGCCAATGGTGTTCAACCTGAGGTGGAGGTACAGGGGGTTCAACCTGAGGTGGAGCATGAAGTAACTCAGGCTAGTGGGTCATCTAGTGCTACAGGATCAAATGTGGCAGGTGGAGGTATGGAATCTGGTTCATCAGGAACACATGATTCACACCCTCACAATTATTCTTTGGCAAGAGATAGACCTAGAAGACAAATAGTTAAGCCCATAAGGTTCAGGGATGATGATGACATCTCAGCTATAGCATTCTTAGTTGCTGAACAAGAGAGTGGATCTGAACCAATGTCATACCTTGAAGCCATCAATTCAGTTGAAAGAGAAAAGTGGATCAAGGCAATGGAGGAAGAAATGGAGTCTTTATACCAGAACAATACTTGGGAAATTGTGGATATGCCTAAGGATCAAAGGCCTGTCTCATGCAAGTGGTTGTTTAAGCTCAAGGAAGGATTGACAAAGGATGATCCTCCAAGATACAAAGCCAGGCTGGTGGCTAAAGGCTTTACTCAGAAAGAAGGGATTGATTACAAGGAGATATACTCTCCTGTGGTAAAACATTCTTCAATTAGAATAATCCTGTCTTTAACTGCTAAATATGATTTAGAGTTAGAACAACTTGATGTTAAAACTGCATTTTTACATGGAAACCTTGAAGAAACAATTTTTATGAATCAACCTGAGGGATTTGTTAAAAGGGGTGATGAGGGTAAAGTGTGTTTACTAAAAAGGTCACTTTATGGTTTAAAACAGTCACCTAGACAATGGTATAAAAGATTTGATGAATATATTGTTTCTAATGGGTTTTCAAGAAGTAAGTATGATAGTTGTGTGTATTATAGGGAATATAAGGCACATCAGTTTATGTACTTATTATTATATGTTGATGATATGCTCCTTGCTTGTAAAGAGCAAGGAGAAATCAATGCTACTAAAGAGATGTTGATGCAGGAATTTGACATGAAAGAGTTAGGAAAGGCAAGGAAAATTTTGGGAATGGAGATAGAGAGGGACAGAGACAAAGGCATACTTAAACTGTCACAAGAATCTTATATGAATAAGATTCTGAAATTGTATAGCATGGATGGTTGTAAGCCAGTTTCTACTCCCTTAGCTTTACATTTCAAATTATCATCTTATGACAGTCCTAAAACAGATCAGGACTGCAATTATATGTCTAAGGTCCCCTATGCCAATGCTGTGGGGAGTTTAATGTATTTGCTAGTGTGTACCAGGCCTGATTTGGGTTATGCAGTGAGCTTGGTTAGTAGATACATTTCAAATCCAGGAAGGATGCATTGGGCTGCTGTCAAGTGGATATTCAGGTACATTGCTGGAACCAGGAAGAAAGGACTAGTGTTTGGAGGCATCAATGGAACTAGTGAGAAGGTTGAAGGCTATGTGGACTCTGATTTTGCAAAGGACATGGATAGGGGAAGATCATTGACTGGTTACATGTTTAAGGTTGAAGGAAGCCTTGTCAGCTGGAAAGCTCAGTTGCAGCCTGTGGTTGCATTAAGCACCACTGAGGCTGAGTACATAGCTTTAACAGAAGCTATCAAGGAATCACTATGGTTAAAAAGGTTTACTACTGAATTAGGAGGTGAATCAGTAGTTCCTGTGGTTCATTGTGACAGCCAAGGAGCTTTATTGCTGTCAAAGAATGCTGTTTTTCATGATAAAACAAAGCACATTCTTGTAAAACTTTTCTGGATAAGAGAAGTGATTGAGTCTCATGAAGTTGAAGTAATGAAGATAGGGACTCAAGATAATCCTGCAGATATGTTGACCAAGGTATTACCAGGTCCTAAGTTCAAGTTTTGTGTTGAATCTGCAGGGGTACTTTAATGTTAGTCACATTGTGTATGGAATAACAAGTGTGTAGTTTTAAGAGTCATTGTTTGGCACTCTAGGGTATTCAAGATCATTGATCCACTGTTGCCCGGAGTTAATGTCAAATAATGATGATTAAACATGTTAACATTTGTTATTACTCAAGATTCTAAGGTTCCAAAGGTGGAGATTGTTGGATATTGGATCCTTAGAATATAAGTTCTTGCATGATATCTATAAGTGTTATTCGAGTTAGCAAGTTTACAAGAGTTGAGGGACTATAAGTGTAACTCTGTTACGCTTGAGATCGCAGTTTATAAGCTTTGGGTTAAAACTGTCAAGTTACTACAAGTTGGTGGGTGGTAGTTGTTAACCTTGCGGCTAGTTTAGTTAATTTGTTGGTTTAGGTATAATTAGCCGTTAGTAGCTTTAAGCATGTGATTTTCTTTGTTAGAGTTCTTCAATTCCGAAACTACGTTTTGTATTGTTGTTTTTCGATAATCAATTGCAAGATCTTGATTTCAATTTCATTGTTAATTCTTCGATTATTCACAACACTATGTAAGATGTCTTCTAACATAGAAACACATACGTATATGGTACAACGCACTTGGTGCTTTGATGAGTTGTATCATGTACAATAAAATTGCATTTTATGTATTGTATAATAGGTAAATAAAAAACCAAGATGAAACACACATATGGAGATAGAACTACGTTATAGTAAAACATGAATCTCATGTAAAAGGTTAACGATGTTTGGATTTTAATGTATCATGTTATCTAGAGGTAATCAAGAAAACCGGTTATAAAAAAAATAATCGGAACCGGTTGAAAGTAAACGGTTACATAAATAACCGGTTCGGTTAGAAACTGGCCAACCGGTAAGGTAGCGGTTAGGGTATTTGAGCATGGAAACCGGATAAAAAACCGATTATAAACCGGTTTAACAACTAGCCGTTTGAAAACGGTCATATGACCGTTTGGCTCTTATTTTAATCGTTTTATAGACATTTTATCCCCCCCCCCCAGTATATATACATAGTGTTGGTTTGAGATAGTTTACAACCGATCTCTACTCTCTAATATCTTAAACGGTAAAAATAAGCGCTCAAAATTTTTAAATGGACAACCAAGTTCGTGAAGTCGTCCAACGAAGCGAAGTCCGGAAGTGTGACAACATTTCGATATGTGTGTGATGATGGAGGGGCCAAACAAGGTTCGGTGCAAGTTTTGTGGCAAGTTCTTTTGTGCAATATCAAATTCAACTTTGAAACAACACATTGAGCATCCTCATTATGTTGTAAGGAAAGCACAACTAACTCAACCCTCAACCTCAAAACCAAGCAGCGATGACAAGTGAAGCAACATGTTAAGTGTTGAGACACCTTCATCACTTCATGTTCCTTTTTAGTGTTTGAGTTTTTGATCTCTTTTTATGTTTTTAGTGTATTTTATGATTGAACTTTAAAGTTTAAATAAGGTTTTCTTGATGTTTTGATAGAAGTTGGGTTTGTTTGTTTTTTTAAGTATAAAAAAGAACACATAAAGTACCAAACCAGAAAACTGGTTTTTCAAACCGGATTTATCTAACCGGTTTCCACCCGGTTCCCAACCGATCACCACCGGTTTAACATTCTGGCCAAGAACTGGTTGCAACCCGGTCCGGTTTCCTCAATAACCGGTCTTGACCGGTCCATCCTTCTAACCGGAACCCTTGATTATTTTTTTTGGTAAATAAAGTCTCATTCCTAAAATAAAAAACATTATGCATTTAAATCTAAAATCAAAATCATGTGATGTTTACACTTATTACACGACATTCATTTCTTATAGCCAGAGAGGTGCTAATGCAATACAGCAGTGAACATAACAAAATAACATAGAGACTCATAAAACACTTGAATAATTAGTTAGTGAAGTATCATATAAATTTAAAGGTTTAATAACAATTTAAAAAATAAAAACAATTTTAAGAATTGAGAATTTACTTAAACGGGAAATTGATTGTTGAGCTTTTCATTATTCAATCACTTTTTTTATAATTAAAGATCTTAAGGTAGTTAAGTTTTTTTTCATAAAAGATAATTTTACCCTTATAAACTCTTAAAAGATAATGTATAAAGAAAATTCATTCTCTATTATAATATAATAAAAAGTTAATCTTACCCTATATATGTATATATGGTTGGCCGAATTAGAAACATTAAAAACTTAGATTTATGTAGATCAAATGGTAATTTTGAGCACCAAGATGGTTACTTGGGTGTTTCAATGGTCGATTTTTCTTTTTAACAAAAACAGTCGATTGGTTTGGCACGACACTCTTAAATGAAAGCTCGTATATCAGCTCCACCACCTTTATTTCATCAGTCCACGAGCAAACTGACAACTGTTGAAAACCCCCCTCAGAACCAGGATAGAACTTGTCACATCAAGAGGCCCCAAGTTCAACCCTTATTCTCCATGTTGTTGAATCAAGACGTCAATTGCAATAATCAATTTTAAAAGACTTCCCTGAAGTTAGGAACTGAAAAGATATTGATTGAACATGTTAGAGTTTAAATTGAACTAGATGAGTTATGGTCGCGCATTGGCCGACAACCATACACCTCAAATATCCAACGTAAATAAAAAAGACGGCATGACAGCCATACACCTCAAATACAAAACATTGATATTGACAAAACCCAATGTAAAAAAAAAACAAAATACAAAATTAATTAATTATAATATTATGATTTTACTATTTTACCTTAATGCATGTAAAGAATGGTGATTAAGGGCAAAATAGTAAATAAATTAAGAAATATGTTTTAAAGAAAATAATTTATGGTATAATGATTTTACTATTGTACTCTTAATTAAAGAAGGGTCATTAAGGTCAAAATAGTAAAGGCACATACTTCTACTTTGTATAATTTGTATATAGCGTAAGTAACGTATGTGCTTAAAAACCAAAATAACAATCTTAAACATGTACGCATGTTGTATATACAATTTTAAATGTGATACATAATGTTGAGCGTAATACTTAAGCTGCATAGTGCGGGAAGACTGTTATATTTCTACATTTACTTAGCGGTATACTCTTTGGCAATGTTTTAAAAACCGGTTTTTTAGTTGAACCGGAAAACCTTCCGGGACTGGTTCGACCGGTCGGACCGGTTAGACCGGCTGGTTGAACCGGTTAGGGGATTTATATATATTTTTTATAAAAATGCTAATAAACTTGTACACCCCAACAAAAGTAGTTAAAATACAAATATAATCCACTCAAAAATAATATCAAATATGTATTTCATAAGAAAATATAAGTTTTAAACTTTAAAAAATAATAAAAAATAAAAAAAAGTTAAAAAAAAAAATAAATAAAAAAAATCAGAAAACCGGTTGAACCGGACCGGTTGAACCGGAAAAATCCAGAAAACCGGCCGGTTTAACCCGGTCCGGTTATTGCCAAAAAACCAGCCTTTAAAAAACCGGCTTGAGGACCGGTCACCGGTCGAACCGGTCGAACCGGCCGGTTCAAACCGGTTTTTAAAACACTGCTCTTTGGTTCTCATGGTTATATTTCTTCTAGGGCAACAAACATAAACAACTCATTCTAATCGCATATCATCTTCTTTGTTAAATCAGATACAAACACAAACAATCAATGATATACCGGATAATTGACCAACAAGTATTAATCTCATATAAAGAATAGAGAATTTTTCTGACAAACCTTAGCCTGAATGACAATCTAGTATATTAGTGATAGCCATTTGCTAGGTGATGTAACTAAAATTCAAGAAATTGTGTATAAACATATTATAATTATAAGTTTACTTTTAAATAAAATCATTATTCAATACCTTAGCAATAAGCATGGTTATCTATCTCTAAGGGTTGACCCATATGACATTAGGCTTCGTAGGCCCTGGTTCCTTATCTTCAAACATGTAGCAACGATGGTGACAGTATTACGTGGCAAGCCCTTATTGGCTGAGAAGCCCGTAAGCTTAGGAGCAGAGACCCACATGATTTGGTGGTATATTTAAGTTTGGCATGTATGTTTTTTCTCCCTAATTATTAGATTTAATTATTCAAATATGAAATATATATATCCATGCGCATTCCACGCTTTTCTAATTTAAAAATAAAAATAGTATGGCCAGAATTCTGACACATATATTGCTGACAAAAAAAATTAATTATTGTTTACCGACTTAGTAATCTGTTATTAGTAGCACTATTTGAAAAATCCTTTAGTTGTATTTTAAATATATTTTATGTTATATTTCTTTTTTCGGGATTACATATTAAAAAAGCATGAGTCATTGTGTTGGCCTGTTGGGGGATTTTATAAAACTGATTTGATCGAATTTGGGCTAATTGTTTAATAACTTAAATATAAAGTATTGGGTTCTTATATCGGCACAGAATCTTCTAGACTTATCCAAAATAATTATAAAATATATTAGGTAGTGGGGAGGGGACTGGATATTGTATAAACTTTATTAAGTTTCATTCTATATTGGTCAGTGGTTAGGAGATCTATTCACAATAGGATATGATGTGATACCAAGAATTTGTAGTGTTATAATGAACACTAATAAGATATGATTCACTTTTCTAATTTGAATCTAATTTAAAGATTGAGTGTAGATTAGAATAGCTTGACGGTAAAGTTTTGTTTTTTCATAATTGATATCAGAGCGAGGAAGAAGGGCAATCGTGATGTGAAGAAGAACGAAGCCACCCGACCGAGTTTGTGAAAAATTCATCGAAACCATAAGCCGGTGATTGGTTCAAACGTTGTTGTGGAAGTGAAAGCGGATCGTGTGAGATGGTTAAGAACAAAAAGTTAGACGTGTGAGATGATTGAGATTGAGGTGAAAAACAATTTTGTGAGACGACTAAAAAACGTGTGTGATACAGGTTTGGAAAAGAGCCGATGGAGAATTGGTATGATACTCGTGTGATCAAGAAGTGTATAATCAAATTCTTGTGCAAGTAATATTTTTGTTAGAAATGGTTAGGGCTGTGCAAACGGGTAAGAACCGTCAGACCCGGTTTTACCCGAACCGGGACCGAGAACCGAATCATAAAAAATCAGGAACCGGAACCGGACCCATTTGTAGATGGTCGGTCCGGGTTTGAGGTGGGTAAACGGACCGGTTCTACCGGTTCTAATCTTTGGACCCGTAATGATCACTAAATGCCTACCAGCCCAATGCGTTTCATTAGCTTATGATGGCCCAAGTTCAATAATTCAATAAAAGTTAAAAAATGCAGCCTTTTCTTTTGTTGCCTCCTTCATCATAAAACTCTTCAAAATGTTCCCAAGAATTTTCGGTGACCTTCCTTTTCTTTTGTTGCCCCTTTCGTTTGCCGGCTTCTTTTTCATTCATATGTTCGACATCGTCGTTTTGAGCATCCATCCTGTTAAGAATTGAAGCGAGGAATCAAGGATGCAAACTGAAATCGAATTGTTTACTACTACTGGAAATCGAATTTAAGTGATAATCGAATGGAAATTAATAATGGATTACTTACTGGAAATCAAATGGTTAATGGTGATGATGCAAACTGGAAGAAACTAATAAGAGATTAGAAGATGAAGAGATGAGATGAATCAGATGATACGCGTATGTATTTATGTGACCTGCCGACTCCAGTTCACTTGGATTGTTGGAATTTTTTGGAAATAGCAAAACATTTAAGAGGGTTCCTACAAATTCTAGGGTTTATGTATTACAAACGGGTCAATCGGTTTTACGGGCTACAGTCGGGTCAGACCCGTGACCGAACCGAAACCGTTTAGAAGAAAATATGGGAACCGCGAACCGAATCAAAAACAAAAACCGGGTACGGTCTACGGGTCTACCGGGTCGGTTCTAACGGGTAGGTCGGGTATACCCGAGTTAAGCTCACCCCTGGAAATGGTCAACCCCTGTCAATACAAGGATTTGGTAATGCCATACACACCTTTCCCAACCGAAACTACCATCTTAAACAAAGTTTGTTTGAACCTAATATCGTTAAAAACCTCGTGTCTGTTCCAAAATTTGCTCGTGTAACCATGATTCCATAGAATTTGACCCGTTTGGATTTTCTTTGAAGGACCTCAAGACTGGAAGCTTCCTTTCCCGCCACAATAGCAACATGGATCTCTATCCATTCACCCCCTCATCTCAACCTCTGTTGCTTGTCTCACCACATCGTCTTTCAACCACACGTGGCACTCAAGGCTTGGTCATCCTGGCCCGACTATCTTACACTTTTTTTCTAGTACCAAGTTCATTATTTGTAATAAGACCATGAATGTTTCTGTTTGTCACTCCTATCAGTTATCAAATAGTAAAAGACAACCTTTTTTTCATTCTAATTCAAGTACTTTTCCTTCATTTGATATTTTACATTGTGATTTGTGGACGTCTACCGTGCTTAGCAAGTCGGAATACAAATGTTACATAGTCTTGATCGACAACTTTACACAATACGTGTGGATATATATGTTAAAGTTCAAATCCGAAATGTTCCCCACTTTTGTCAAATTTCATAGATTAACTCAAACCCAATTCAATAAAACGATAAAATCTTTTCAATGTGACCTTGGCGATGAATTTGAAAATCATGAATTCAAACGATTTGCCCATAACAACGGTCTCGTATTTCTTTTTGCGTATCCTCAAACGTCATCCCAAATGGGAAAGCCAAAAGAATGATTAGACGTTCAAATGATATCGTTCGTGCTTTGCTAACCCACTCACATCTTTCGCCACCATTTTTGGTTGAGGCACCTTATACCGCCGTTTATCTCCATAATATTCTCCCGTTAAAAAGACAAAATCATTTCACACCTAATTTTGCCCTTTATGCGCGTCGTCCATCAAATGACCACTTACGAGTGTTCGGATGTGCGTGTTATCCCACTTTGTCTTCTACTAAAAAACACATAAACTCGATCAACGATCCGTTCGTTGCATCTTCCTCGGATATCAAAGTAACTTTTGAGGCTATCGTTGTTCTGACCCGATAAACGGTCGGGTCCATTTGTCTTGACATGTCATCTTTGATGAAATGTCTTTCCCGTACTCCACTACATCACACTCCGTGTTTGTGCCCCGAGTTCAACCGGAATCCGCTCATTCCCATCCGATCGATCCTACTAGCCCACACGTACCTCAACCCGTTCCTACACATCCACCCACCCAACCCATCCATAACCAACCTGTATCACCTCTGATTACTCCACCCACCTCTCCATCACCTGTACCACTCAGCCTACCACGTAACCGGTCTCAAGCCCTAATTCCGATGCATTTCATACAGCCACAAGTCTGCCCACAAGTCTGATAGGGAGAAATGCCGGTGATAGCAACAGATGACAATGCGAGAGGAATGAATGGTGGGTGTTGAGGAAGGATAAAAAGTGATTGAATATTAGGGTTTAAGTTTTGGGGAGAAAATGCAAGAAGATGGAAGGAGTGTGATGAAATTGGGTTTGAAATTGACGATATCTAAGAGAGAAGATGATGGAAAAAGAGAGAAGAATGAGGAAAATACCATAATACCCTTTTGCCATATATTAGCATAGAAAGAAACGAAAAATTGAAGAATAAATGGGAGCCCTTGGATGATAATGAACAAGGGTGTAGAATTGAGTTTTGGGTTTGTTGAACTTAAAGTGGTTTTCATTTTACCATTCTCCTATATATATATAAAATAACAACCACTCCGAGTTGAAAAAATCATGGAAACTCTTCAAAAATGGGGTAAAAATCATTTTTTTTCTTCCATTTTTATGGTGGTTCTCTAGGTTATAAGCTACCCTTAGGTGAGAAAAAAAATTCAAAAACGCCTAGGAGTTTTTTTTTAAAATATCCAAAATCTGTCTTGTTATATATGTAACATTTTTTATATTTAATGCTACATATGTAACAAGACAGTTTTTTTTTATATTTAAAACAAACTACTAAGCGTTTTTTTTTGTTTTCGATTTTTTTTCACCTAGACCACCATTAAAAAACTAAGAAAAAAATGACTTTTTACCCCGTTTTTGAAGAGTTTCCACGATTTTCTCAACTCGGAGTGGTTTTCATTTTACCTTTCTCATATATATATATATATATATATATATATAGGGTAAGGATCATGTGAAAACAACTTTTATTGCGAAAACACGAAAACAAATATTAAAACCTCTAAAACTTTTTCATACGTTAATATTTTTTTTTAAAAATTGCACCAAAATCCTTAAAATTATGTTATCTTTAGTTCTGGAACGAATTTAAAATAAAAACAATTTTTTTAAAAAAATTATTATTGCACCTGTGCAATATTTTTTTTATTATTATTGCACATATGCAATAATATTAAAACCTTTTATAACTTTTTCATATGTTAAAATTTTTTATAAAAACTTGCACTATAAATCTTATAATTCTGCTATCTTTAATTCTGGAGAAAATTAAAAAAAAATCGACGTTTTTTAAATTTTTTTATTATTGCACATGTGCAATAAAAAGTTATTATTGCACATGTGCAATAATATTAAAACCTCTATAACTTTTTCATACGTTAATATTTTTGATAAAAAATTGTACCATAGATCTTATAATTCTGTTATCTTTAATTCTTGAAAATATTTTAAAAAAAATTAATGTTTTTTGTTAATATTGCACATGTGTAATATAATTAATACGTATTATTGCACATGTGCAATAATAAAAAAAATCACGAAATTTTATATGTTTAATTTTTTTCCCAGAATTAAAGGTGACATAATTTTAAGACTTTTGGTGCAAATTTTTTAAAAAATTATTAACGTATGAGGAAGTTATAGAGGTTTTAATATTTGTTTTCGTGTTTTCGCAATAACATCTTGTTTTTATTTGATCCTTCCCCTATATATATATATATATATATATATATATATATATATATATATAGAGAGAGAGAGAGAGAGAGAGAGAGAGAGGGATGAAAGATCATGTACAAAGGTGCAAAGCGTGCGAAGGGAGGAGAGGCTAACACATCGCTTTTTTTTCTAGACGCGGATGAGTGGTTTCGTCATTTTAAACATTTTAATTGATACATTTGCGTCATTTTTTGAACGTGTGGTCGCTTGATAGTAACGTATTAGGGGAATTACAAATTTTTGTAATGCGTGATTCAGTAACTATTTATGTGTGAAAAATTTTAAAATCAAATTTTAGCAACGAATATTACTTAAAGTTGTTTTTTGTTCATATTTGTTCCGTGATAACGGAATATTACATGCATGAAAAAATAAAATCAGATATTTTATGTTCCATTTATGTTATGTTTTTACGGTTCATATGCGATGCGTGCTAACGCACGATAACATGCGTGAAAATAGAAAATCATATTTTAAAGCATGAAACACTGATAATTTTCAAGAGTTATCACATTGAAATGTTGTCAGTCATGAATTTTCAAGAGTTATCCCATTGTACTTTTTATTCTTTCGTTGATTATTTCTATTGTAACCTTTTTTATATCATATTCATCTATGTCTGCTCTGAAATTTTTCTGAAATCTCTTTGCTTTCTAAACAACGTCTGTTTTTTGGAGATTAGTCTCGGAGAGAGTTATTTTCGTAACATATTTGTTCCTCAGCTCAATAAGTTTTTTGTTAAGCAGTTGTTGCTTATCTGACTCCATACTAAGGCCACAATCTCATTTTATGTCACCCATGAAAGTTTCCATATGCCGTATAGCGAAGATGTCATAATCAACAAAGTTTTTTAGTGTTCTCCAAGGCATCTTAACTCTTTCTTTATCTTCATGCTCGAACATTTTATGATGAGGGTGTTTTGTTTTCTTCAGGTAGTCGTGGAAGCATTTAAGCTGTAATTCATTGTAGCATTTGATTAGGCAATTTCTATATATTTTGTGATAATAAGCAAAGAGTGCGTGATTTTTTATTTTACCAGGCTGTGAGGTGTCATCCTGTATCTTTTTTGGAAATTTCCAGCTTTTGCCATGTTTTCTAACAAGTTTACCACTCCAGTCCTGAGGTCGAAACAGACTACGTAGAAATGTTCCTTCATTAACAGAGGCACAAAGCAGAGATCGACTTAACGCAAGGAAATAATCCCCAATCGTTCCAAATGAGTTTGTAAGTTGTCATTGTAGAGGTTATCAGACTGCAAAGAAAATGAATTTAGTCATTAAGTACATATTTTGCGTGATATAGATATATAGGTTGTGTTATTTTACATAACATGTATGTGGGTGTGCAAAACAATCTCATTGGTTTGTTTTTGTCTCTGCTTTGTTCTTCATCGTTTAGAATTTCAATATATGCGTCTAGCGCATTTGTGTGTACGTAAACTCCAGGATGAAAGCTTTCTAAGGTAGCTTTATACATATGTGTCCTGTAGAGTGATTCGTACACAACCAAACTGTATAAATTTAAAAAAACAAATAAAAATTGTGATGAAATCATTATATCTTCATTTTTTGAAATTTTTAAGATGGATAGATTCTTACAGTGGATCCTCTACTAGTGCAAACATCCAATCTGCTATCATCTTTTTTACACCTTGCACCTTATTTGTTATCTCAACTTGTCTTTTACAGTATGGTGATCTTAGAGCTAAAGCCCTTTCTCTTTTTCTTTTTGTTCTTGGAGAATGTTGGGCATTCATTTTCATTTGTGGGCTTTATTTCTTTTTCTGGGGTTTTCTCATCATTTTTTTGTTTCAAGCCCTGTAGCTTTTATTTCTTCCATGTTTTCTCTAAGTTCATCTGTCACTTTTTCTTTAGCAGCGACTTTGTTTTCTTCTGTTTTTTTTTTCAAAGAGAGTTAGGGAAATGCATGATTTTTGAACTTCTTGAAGTTATCATGAATAGATTTTTTAATTACCTTCTTCATTGTGTTCTTTCTCCTCGGGTCTTGTAACATCTATGTTCTCGATGTTTTCTTTAAGCTCATCTATGACCTTTTCTGGGGAAGATGGTTGCAAGAATGTCATTGTTTTTATTAAGGCTTCTACATCATGTGATTTTGCTTCATCACTTTCCTTACCAACATCTGTTATTGTTTTTTAAGCAATAGCAATAGTGTTATTTTTAATAATACTTTTGCGTTATTACTTAAACAATGAAGTTAATTTTGTATTTACCTTTTATTGGTGATGTTGGTTGTTGGTTTCTTTCTTCGACGATGTCATCATTGATATCCTCAATGGAAACTTTGGTGTCTTCTGCGTGTTTTTAAAACTAAAATTGTAATCGAATTTTGAAATATGAATCATTGAAATGCTATTACCTTTGATTGTTTCATTTGTTTGTCTCTGTTCTTCTACATTGGTAACATGCAGTGTCTCCATGACTTCAAGTGTTTCTTTTTTAGCATCATCTGTCTTTACTCCTGTATGTTCATTGAAAATGAAATCTTTTAGATTATTGCTTACGTTATTTTTGAAGTGATATTTTAATACCTTCATATTGATCTTCAACATTATCTTCATAGTCTTCATGTCCAGTGATGTTAAGATCTGTTGGTGTATAAAAACATGATATTTTTAAACCCTTGCGTTATTATTATTAAAAATTGCATTATTATCAAACTTTTTTTTATACCTTCATCTTCAACTTGAATATTATCTTCATGTTCAACCTTGACATTATCTTCATATTGTTCATTATGTTGAACAATCTTCAAATCATCATTTTGGACATTTTCATATCCTATACCCATGTTTTCTTGTGCAACAATTTGGTTTTCTTCTTCTGCTATGGATACTTCTATTATCTGTAGATCTTAATATTGAGGTGTACATTCTTCTGGCAGTGTTAGATTTTTTTAGTTTATTCTTCCACTCTGCACACTTTTCGATGTAGGCGTAACTGTCAATGTGTTTGACCTTCCAGTCCTTGAAACATATTAAGGATAATGTTTTATCAGCACTTCATGCGTGATTTTCGTACATGACTTGCGTGATAAGTTTTTAATAACATAATAAATAACTTGCGTGATTTACATTTAAAGGTTGCATGAAAACTTATAGTTTCTTGAGCTTGTGTATATTTTTTCCTTTGGTGTAATGTAGTAGTCAATGATCTACTACGTGGATGTTCCCACTGACATTTTGATATTTAATGATGAAGAGGGACTGTATTCATGTAATTCATCATCATTTTGAAGCTCATATCGCTCTGATATATATCATTGTATACTGCTTCAGTATTCTCAGCTTCATTCATTGTTGTTGCTTTATCAAATAATTCAGTTTCTTTTTCTGTTCCAACATTTCCCCATTTGTTAAGGGGCCATTGTCATACAAGTATTTTTGCATCCTATTTAAAGTGTCATCTGTAATGTAGAGGATTGCTGGTGTTTGTACTGGATCAATTAAGGCCTTGTGCCTTTTTTGCCACTCATGTGTATAAAGTACCCGTTTAAGGTAGGCTTAAAAACAATAGTGGATAGTATTGTTATGCATGATAAACTATTTTTTATTTTGAATAAAACATACCGTGAGGAATGTCAAAGGACCGTTGTATTGCATATCATTGTGCCACCCTTCCTTTGTTTTATCCAACATATCTATCATATATGTGCACTAGTCCATGTATTTTATTTCTGATAGATCGTCAATACTGACAAGGAACCTCTGATTCACTGTTGTGGACTTTGCAATATTCCAAAGAACAAAGAAGTTTATCTTGAACATTCTCCCACCTTGCTTTTGCCTTTTAATTTCGTCAGCCACATTAGCGATTGTTATTGCTGGTTTTGGGAACTATTCTTTGAGATCATCAGTTGACTAGCTTGCTCCTTTTCTTGGCTTGTTCTTCTCTAGAACTTTTAACTTTCCCATAGGTATGCCAAAAACCTCATGGACCTTCTGTGCTGTGACTTTGATTATGTGGCTACCCACATGTAGTTCATGGTTGATTGTGTCATAGTTCCTAACCAACAATAGCCCAATGCTGCTGCATGTGATGTTATTTTCAAATAAAAAACGGTGCCAAAGCCCATTTCAGTGACTTCTTGTCTCTGTATGTCGTTGAATTTTGTCATTGCATTATAAATGTTCTCCACTGAGTATCTCATTGATATGTTTATGTTTCTGTACTCTACAAAACTTTTTTTCTAAGGTTTTGTAAGAATGGTACTCTGAAAATCATCAACATCACTGCTTTTTGTCTGCATTCTAGGCTTCTTGGTGTTTTGATTTCATCTTTGCTTGCTTTTCTTATATTATTTTTCAATGGTACTTCGAAATCATCATCATCAACAGAACATGTATAACTTTCTTTCTTAAATCTTCTTTTGTTGTTTGTTTTCCTTCTTTAATAATATTTTTAAAAACGGTTACACCTTTGGTTTGTTCTTTCTCATGTCTTGTTTTCTTATCAGCTTCCGCATTGGCTGAATAAGGTTAAATTACCAACAAATACGGTTCCAATAGATCACGCAAACATAAAATAAAATAACTCAAACAAAAAATAAAATAACGCAAACATAAAATTAAACCACGCAAACAAAAAATAAAATAATGCAAACATAAAATTAAATCACGCAAACATTAGCACAAATTACACAATATGTATAACGCAACATGATTGATTAAGAATATAAAGGAATCACACAAGGTTGTACAAACACACAAATATGAAAAACAACTAGGCAATCTCAACTGAACACTTATTAACAAATCGCGCAACATATAACAACATATAACGCAAAAACTAGGTCAACCTGAACATTACCTGATCAAATTTAACGCAAAAAAAAAAAAAAAACTAGAACAATTATTAACAAATAGTGCAACATATAACAACATATAACGCAAAAACTAGGTCAACCAGAACATTATTTTATCAAATTTACATTTAAACTAAAATCAAACTTTAAACCTTTTACGGTGTGGCTCACAATCTGCTTGTCGTTCTTATTCTTCGTTCTTATTTCCTTAACGTTACCTGCATTTTTCAACATGCATAAACTTCAATCTAAACTTCAAATCACGCATAATTGTTTTGAAAATATTATATCAAACTGATTTCGCTGAATTATTACCCTTCGCCATAGTGTGTTTTAAGAGCTCTCGAATTCAATGATTTGAAAAAAAAAACTTCTTCACCGCCTTTTTTATTCCGAGTTTTTTTTTTTTGTGAATTGCGATTATGTTGCGTGATATGGGGGTGTATATTAATAGGTTTTAGTTGTAAAATGACGTCGTTACCCTTTTTGTTTAATTCTCCGTGTAAAACTTCATATTTGTCGTCCCAAATAATTTTTGTTCGTCAGATCCGGAAATATAAGGTTGAGATCCCTTTGCACGATTTTAATGCTTTATACAATAATTTCCCCCATATATATATATATATATGTGTGTGTGTGTGTGTGTGTGTGTGTGTGTGTGCGCCCTTGGGATGCAAAAGTTAAATTGCACTAATTTTTAGTGTTGTTTTACTAAATAATGTTAAAGGTGATGGACGATTAATCATGCATCATGTGTGGAGTTGATAGCAGGAAAACAAGGGGTACATGAACCAATCGGTCTTTATCCTGATTTGGTGAGTGTTATGTGCCTTATGTCTAAGGCTTGATGCAACTACGGAGCTGGGGGGCTCGCTAGAAGCATCCTCTCTATTTCTACAGGGTAGAGGTAAGACTGTCTACATCTTACCCTCCTCAGACCCGATCTTAGCTTTGCTATTGATGAGATTTACTAAGTATTATGATGATTATTATTTAATAAAAATATATTTTTTTTCTTTCATATATATTTTCTTATTTCTTTAAGAATACTATTTATAAATGCTTTTGTTTTTTGTTTTTTTGTAAAAGACAAAAAGAAGTTTCTTTTTCAAAATAGTTGTATAATGTCACTTCAAAATAGTTAAAAAAAATCAATTAAATATTGTTAAAACACTTTTATAGTTATTAAGTTATAATATTTTTTCATACATATATATCTTTAATGATAATACAAGTGGTATTTATTATTTGATGTTTCTATTTACTAATGTTATTTAATATTTCTCTTTACTATTGTTACTTAATTAGATTATACTATTCATGTGTTGCTACAGAGATAACATATGTACACAAACAGTTGTATTGGAAAAGTATTACTTAAAGAAAATGAAAATACAAAATGACTACGCAACTTTAACTAAAAAAAATTATTGTCAGTAAAAACACAAATGCAAAATGATTATGTAACGACGTTAAAAAAAACAGATGTCCTCACATGACATCCAACTATTAGCACTACTTGGCTCAATTAATATGAAAGTTACCATTCATAGTAACTCAACCTTGTATATAGTATAATATTTTTATTTAAGAATGTTATTTAATATTTTTATTTAGCAATGTTATTTATTTTTTTAGGAAACACTTGAACCTTTCATTATCTTTGGGCGACGATTACAAAAAGTTAGCATGAATTGATGAAACATCCTAATGATGACTAACGTATGAAGCATCAACTTACATCGAAATGAAAATACTTAAATGTAAAGATATGCTAGTTCAACAATATTTACAATAATCTCGTCACCCAGTGAAAAAGTGGTCAAAGCGATGTCAATATATTAAGGGATGCACAACATCATATTCTAGTTGGAAAATAAAGGCGCGACTTTTAATATATTCGATGCTTGGGAGATGGTAAGATATTGTCTAAAGTGCACACACATTAACAAATTTTATCGAGGAAGTCAATCCTCAAAACGAACATAGACATAGGAGTCAAATAATTTTATTATGGGTGACCATTTGAATACCAGAACAACTCATTTTGATCTCAACGACTCAGAATTTGACGAAATGCCCACCACAACCGCTAAAACCGTCTGTGAAAAATAAAGGAAGACACGCATCGTCATCAAAACAACAAGTCGTAAACGATAACGATTCACCAAAGAAAATATTTGATTAATATAAAGAAATACAAATGGAGTGAATTCAATTGAGATCAAGAGAACAATTTTTTAGAGATTTTCATACGTCAGCCACATCAATTGCCCATTTAGAGGGAAATATTCGAAGGGTAACATAAAAAATAAGGGAGGTGCTTACAAAAAAATACAACAATTGATATATTTTAAAGTATTTTTAATGTTTTTAAGTTAGTTATTTTTCTAAAATTGTATGGTTTTCATTTTAATGTATTTTTTTAAGATTAAGTAATGTTATGTTGTAGTTTATTTATTTAATATCTATTTCTTAAAATATTTATATAGAAAAAATAATATTAAAAAATAAGCTATAAAAGTGAAAAGTGGTGTTGTGATGCTAAGATAACATGAAAAAAATATGGGGCTAAAAAAATGTGAGGTGGGTATGACGTATAACCAGGGGCGGGCGGATCTAAGCTTTAGCTAGTCGCGTCTCAGGCACCCACTCAACTACAAAAAGAGATCCTAATTAATTGGTACATTTAATTAAGGCATCCAAATATTTTTTTTTCAAGGCACCCAAGGAACAAAGCTCAACCCTAAATCTTGAGAAGAAAGATTAAAGAAAGATGCTAAACCATTAAGTATTAAGAAAAATTCAGGTACTCTACCATGGTTTCACTGTAAAAAAACATAAATAAGTTAAGAAGACGACTTCGTATATGGGGAAATGTGATTTTTTCTTTAGGTTGGGGGTATGGTGCACAAGGAGTAGTGTGGCTTCAATTTTGATAACCAATGAAATGATGACAACTCAATTATGTGAAAATGAAGTCTTTGAAGCCACAATCACTAGGTATGGTTACCACTTTAAAGCCATGTGGCTTGTCCAACAACCCCCCGATTTTTTATATATTTTTTGGTGGCCAACGGTCGAAATCAAGCACGGCTTGGCGCTGCTTGGGGAAGTCGTGGAAGATGGAAAACGGAGCAGCAATAACGGAGCAATGAAGTGGCGGTATCGAAACCGTGTAGAGCAGCGAAGCAGCGGCATGGAGCCGCCCACGATACCGCCCACCCTAATGACTTTTAAAACACACCTCTTTCTCTCTACAAACATTTTCTTTCTTTCACTCTACAAAAATGAGTCTTTACGATGAAGAAGACTTTTTTTCCACCACGCGAGATTGAGACATCGTCAAGCAGCTCCGATGATTCGTACGAGGACGCGATGAATTACCTTAACCTTTGTGTTAATGTAATACAACAAGAAGAACAAGAAGTTGCTCTCGCTCCTAAACGTAGGAGACGTATTTTCCATGACCGTGAAAACGGTCACCAACGATTGGTGGAACTTTATTTCGCCGAAACTCCCCGTTACCATGAGGAAATTTTTAAAGAGCGATTTCGTATGTCCAAACGGTTGTTTTTGAAGATTGTTGAGGACATCACAAACAGTGAGCCGTGGTTCACACCCCGTTTGGATGCGGCGAAGCGGGAAAGTTTCACACCTTTACAAAAGTGCACGGTGGCTATTCGTCAACTCGCATACGGTAACGTTCCTGATGAATATGATGAATCTTTAGATTTTTTCTGAAAGAACTGCACGTGAATCCCTACACTATTTTTGTAATGCCATTACTAAGCTTTACAAAGATGAATTTTTGCGTGCACCTACTAGCCACGATATTACTCTTTTATATAATGCCCATTTAGAAAAGCATGGTATTCCGGGTATGATAGGTAGTATCGATTGTACTCATTGGGAGTGAAGGAATTGCCCTAGAACGTATAGGGCACAATATCATCGTGGCGATCATAAAAAACCAACAATTTCACTCGAGGCAGTTGCCCCCCAAGATATGTGGTTTTGGCATGTGTTCTTTGGTGTTGTAGGTTCAAACAACGACATCAACGTGCTTAACCAGTCACTTTTGTTCAATATTGAGATGCATGGGGTTGCACCTAGAATGCCATTTGTTTGCAACGGTCGAGAGTACAAACGTGGATATTATCTTGCGGATGTCATATATCCCCCCTTGGTAGGTTTTTTGGAAGGCATTTCCACATCCATTTGAGATTAAAGAGAAGAAAATGAAGAAGATACAAGAGGGGGTTAGAAAATACGTGGAAAGAGCGTTTGGTCGGTTAAAGGAAAAGTGGGCAATAGTTGATCGAAAGGGTCGTCCAATAAAGAAAAAGTTAATGGAGAACATTATGTACGCTATCATAATTCTACACAACATGACTCTCAAAGATGATGACCTTGCTATATCACCGGTCCACATTCGAGATCCCCCAGTTAGCCGGGTTCTCGACCCGAATGTCATTTTCGAATTGCACGATAGTGAGACTCATTTTAAACTCAGATTCGATATCACCGAGCACATCCAAAACACAATGGAAGTGTTTTTAACCGAGGAGGAGGTGAACGCAAATCCTCAAGCCTAGATTTGTTTTTTTTTTAATAAAAGTTGTAATTCTTTTTATTTTTAATGAATGTTGTTTAAGTTTACTACTGTTTAATATTGTTTAATTTTAATTGTGGATTAAATTAAAAAAATATATAATCGGAATGTGGTTTCACCAAGCCACACCACAACCATACCATGTGGTGTGGCTTAACATGGCTCCAAAATGATGAATTTTGAGTTGGCGGAATATTATTGGTTGATGAACATGGCTTTACCAAGCCATGCTACCACCATACCTCCTCTCCTAAACCTCTCTAATTAACGGTTAAAATTAAAATGTATGATAAAAAGTTGTTGGGAGTGTATTTTAGTGATGACTATGTTTATTGACTTTTTACTATGTTTATTGACTTTTTATTATGTTCATTCCTTTCTTTCATATATATTTACTTTTTGTTACTGGTTGATGTGTTTTCTTTTGGCATTGTGTTAGGAGATAGTGAACGATGAGGAGCCCATGCACTATGGTGCCACTATAGGTGGTATTTGAATTAACTAAATGTTCGTTTTTTTTTTAATTAATAATTCTGTTCATTTGAGTATATTGTGCTTTATTAGTTTAATTTGACGCACATATTTAAAGGAGGCATTGTTAACAACACTTTGAGACCCTATTTCAAAGGATTCTAATGGTAAATGGAGAAGGTTAAAGTCTAAACCCTATGATTAGGCATTCTTCATTAAAATAAGGGATCTTAGCTAAAATTGAATATTATCAAAGGGAATTTATTTTATAAGGATAATGGTTAGAGTTTAAGGACTTTGAAGTTTCATTTTAAAACCTGACTTATAGGGTTTTTTCTCAAGTGGTGAGTTTCCTCCTTAATGATTTTTCTAGGTTGGTCAAACCTAAAGTGTCAAATCCAGTATAAACCGTTGCAATCTCGTTTCAAAAAACTAGATTGTGGGATAGTTTCAAACACGGTTAAAAAAACTTAAATTCTATACTACATGCATGTGTGATAGACATTTTAATTGTATTATTTGTATAAGAGTACTCTTTTTTTAATTATGATGTCATTCGAGCATATTATTAGAATGATTTTGTAATACGACAAATTGTCCACTTGCACGTGTGTAGGACGAAATAATGAATGAACCAAGATAGTAACCCTCAACTAATCCAACAAAATTTGATGTCATGCCACTTGATTTCTCACATTCAATCCCCCTTCATTTCTTTAACTTAAAAATCAGAACAAAAAATTAAGAAAACCACTTGGCACAAAAATATGTTAAATGGTTTTAACTTTTAAGTAATTAAGGAAAAAAAAACCAAGGCAAAAAGGAAAAGGGTAAGTTTATAAATATATGCATGTTTGACTAAGTTCTATGATAATTTTTTAGTTTTATGTTATATTAAAATAATATATTTACATATTTTGGGTGTGGACATGGGAGATGATGACCTAATTCTTGATTTGGTTGTCAAGAACAAACCTTTATTCTTGTTTTGTACAACTTGCTTGTTAACTTTAGGTCATAAAGCCATTTATTACATTCCTAAAAGAATAATCATCTCCAACATCTGATCATGTGTGGTCGTTGGTTGTGTTACGATTTAGGTTATCATGTCTAGTTGTTACTATCAAGATTGCGACTACAACGGTTTCTTGCAAAATTTGTGCCCATGTATATGAACCTCTTTAGGTGTATGTTTTTATCATGACTTTTTTTTTCTTCTTCGTTGAATCCGGAAAAACATGATTAAAGTAGACATGTAAATAACATCGAACGGTTAAGTAGAAAGGTGGATTAAGCGAAACTTAAATTGAGCTAAAGCCCGACTCAATCGTAGATCTCAATTAAGAAACGAGATTGAGCTTCAGCTTCATATATCAAGTTTGACTAATTTCATAGGCCTAAACAAACATATTATTACTACTTTTTAAAATATTTTTTATATAAACTTTTGTAATATTTTATTTTATAATTTATTGTTTATTTTATGCAATTCGCATAATATTATCTTAGAGTTAACTTCGCTTTTAGTCCCTAAGGTTTACACATTTTAACACTTTTGGTCAAATTTCAGAAATTATACTAATTCAGGGCCTGAACTTTGTATTTTTTAACAATTTTGATCACTGTTTAAAGTTTCATCCAAAATAACGGTTGAAATCCGTCAAGTTGGGATTAGTGAGGGTTATTTTCGTAATTTAACCCTATCCCTTTTATTTATTTAATACAAAAAGCAGTCATCGACTTCCCCCCAAAAATATCTTCGATCGTTCTCTCCCCCTATTACGTGATTTCATCGATTTCATCAGCTCGCATCATCAATCTCTACCCCAAAAAGAACTGCAATCTCTCCCCCAAAAAAGTCGATGATGCCAAAGCTTGATGTTTTTTTGGGGGAGAGATTGC
Source organism: Deinandra increscens subsp. villosa (assembly GCA_039602395.1). Lineage (NCBI taxonomy): Eukaryota > Viridiplantae > Streptophyta > Magnoliopsida > Asterales > Asteraceae > Deinandra > Deinandra increscens. The sequence continues at coordinate 6,390,060 of JBCNJP010000002.1, forward strand.
AGTTTTTTTTATGGTAGAGATCAATGATGCTAGCTGATGAAATCAATGAAATCATGTATTTAGGGGAGAGAACGATCAAAGCTTTTTTTGGGGGAAGTCGATGACTGCTTTTTATATCAAAAAATAAAATAAAAGAGATAATGGTTAAATTACGAAAATATCCCTCATTAAAACACGAAGGTACAAGCTGTCAAAGTTGCCTCCATGTTTCGTATTTCTTATAGTTTTTTTTCCTCTTAAAACCTTTAAAATATGACGTTTTATAAAATTATGGATTTCAAGTTTTGACGTGCTAAGCGTTTCAACGTGAAATTTCTGGAAGGTGAATATGATTATGTAGGTTGTCGTAACCAAGCTTTACAAATATAAGAACATTCTTTCTCAAATACATTACCGTTTAATATGTTTTTAGAACGGTGTGAAAGAACTGATGTAGATGTCTAGTTAGGTGTCAAATAGAGCCCATCGTTGATTTGATATATTGATAAGTTGAATACTCAGTTTATTCAATGCTAGACGGATAAAAGACCTATTTTCGTCCTATGACAAAAAACAAAAAAAACGTACCATGTGTAAAATTGCCTCAATTCCCATAATCAAACCTAAAATAAAATGTATCAGAAAATTTAAAATTCATCATCAAAATTAAAATGTTAAAATTATGTGGGTTCGAATGATCCAAGTAGCCATGGGAGGAAAAGCAAAGGCAATGCTAGAGCATTACTATCCTAATGAAAGAGAAACTCGACAGAAATAAAATAGTGCATTTTAACTATTTAAATTAGTTTATTGTTTACATTTTTGGGCCAGTGGATGGGCCGGAATTTTTCTGGTTCAACGAAACGAAAGCATCAAATAAGCCACACAAATAGATGGTGACATGGCCATAAGGCCGTTTATGTTTCTTTTGTTTGATTTTTTTTTTTTAAATTAGTTTTGTTTTAGTCTTTTATTTTTAAATTTTAATATTATTTTTGTTAAAATTATATGATTGTCGTGTTTTTTTAGCATAATTTTTATGTTTTGTAGTTTTGGCTACGTTTATGTTTAGGTTTGATGTCTAGTTTAGATTTTATTTTTGTATAAGCTGTTTTTTCTATAAGCTAAATAAACCGTTGTGTGCCGCTTCGGTTGCTCATGACCTGCTTTTTTTTTTCTCTTGGTTTATAAAGATTGGGATCATGTACCATGAACCAAGAATTTCAGACGTAATGCTCTGTTTTTTTCTTGACACATGGAAAAAATGACATGGCTCGATTTGAATATTAAGTTATCTAATTGGGACAAAAACGATATGTGTGACCTAATTGAAACACTTTTGAAACTTTGTTACCTTTCTGTAAAATTTTCCTTTTTTTTTTGCTAGTCGATTAGCCTAAAAGAAGTTTGCAAATTTATAAATTTTTGAGCTCTTGAATTGGTTATGATTCATTAAATGTTCTTTTGTGTTAATACCTCCATTGCAAATTTTTTTGAACGATCAATAAATGTTTCAGAAAAACAGGTAGTATTTGTTAGAATGAAAGGTCAACAAAGATAAGAGCAAGCTAAGGAATAAAACCAAATTTCCAACTCAATGACAGCTCAATGACACGGCTGTCGTTTTTCAATTGCAATCAATGTATTTCCTTTTGTTCTTCCTTGTAACACCTATAAATGGTGGCTTAATATTCAAGTAATATATGAGAAAAAAACCCAAATACTTTCCAAGATGGTATCAGAGCAGTGATTGGTCTTGGACCATATCATTCTTGCTCGTCATCTACCGTCAACCCTCAAGATCCAATCAATCGGCCATGTCTGGTGAACCAGGCAACTCTGCCCTACCTTCCCAAATAGCAAACGTACCTAAAACAAGCCTCCATTCCCAAAATCAAACCAAAAAACAAAAGCACCCTGATAGCCGGTCAGATACATACTCAATGTCATCATTCCGGTCAACCCATCTCAAGAACAGTCACTATGGCAAGAACAACGAAGAAGGAAACGCAGCAGGAGCCACCATCGTAGGCGGAGAATTCGCCGGTAGTAACAGCGGCAGGGAAGATGCCGTATCAAACAAAGGAGCCAAGGGAAAATCAAAGCCTACAAAATCCATCTCTCGATCTTCTAAAACCGGTATTCAGTTCCCCGTCGGTCAGATTGCTCGATTACTTAAGAGGGGAAAGCATACCGAACGCGACGGTGCTGGAGCCACCATGAACTTATCAGGCCTACTCGAATACCTCTCCACCGAGTGTTTGAAATTGGTGGGAAACGTTGCAAAACATAAAACTAGAATTGCTCCAAAATATAAACAATTGTTAGTGAGGATTAATGATGAAGAGCTTAACAAGTTGTTAAGTTTTGTGAAGATTACAAATGGCGGCGTCACATGTTCTAGAGCAGAAGGAAATTCAACAGAGGAAGGGTTTGGGAAATTACACCCAGGCCCTTGTTGTTCTGATCTTAATTTTTTGCCCACTAACTTTGCTGGTTTGACAGTTCCTACCCTTAAATATGAGGGAACTGCAAATATGGCAAAAAGTTATGATAAACAATATGATAAATCTTGGATCTTTGATTGTGGGGCCACCGACACGATGACATGTGATATTTCCGACATAGTATCACATTCTAAACCCACTAAGACATGTATTCAAACAGCTAATGGGGGAATAATGAAAGTTGACGGCGGTGGAACAATCGAAATATCACCAACATTGAAACTTTCAAATTGTCTTTACGTCCCCTCATTATCACATAAATTACTTTCACTTAGCCAAGTGACGAAAGAACTTAATTGTATGGTTCTAATGTACCCCACCTTTTGTATCTTACAGGATATCAAGACGGGGGTGATTATTGGACGTGGCACTGAACATCAAGGATTGTACTATGTGGATGAAATGGCTAAGCAAGGTACTGTGATGTTGGCTCATGGCACCACAAGTCAAGAGGCTTGGTTATGGCATAGACGGTTGGGACATCCATCCCCGGGGTATTCACATATTTTATTTCCTAACCTTTTTTCTTCTAGTAACGAAATAAAATGTGAGACTTGTTTACTTGCTAAAAGTCATCGGCAATCTTTCAAACTAAATAATACCCGGGTTGAGGTGCCTTTTTCATTAATCCACTCAGATGTTTGGGGTCCCGCACCTATCACAGGAGGCCAAGGTTTTCGTTTCTTTTTGATATTTGTGGACGATTGCACTCGCATGACTTGGGTGTATTTTTTAAAACACAAAGCTGAGGTTTTTGAAAAATTCACCACTTTCTATACTATGATCCAAACCCAATTCAATCAAAACATCAAAATATTACGATCTGATAATGGTGGTGAATTCGTCAATACTTCCATGAAACAATTTTTTCAAATCAAAGGATTAATTCATCAAACTACTTGTCCACATACACCTGAACAAAATGGAGTTGCGGAGCGAAAAAAACCGCATCCTTCTTGAAATGACTCGGGCCCTTCTAATCGAATCCAAGGTCCCAAAGATTTTTTGGCCTGAAGCCCTCGCTACCTCTGTATATCTTCTAAATCGGCTCCCTACCAAAATTCTCAAACTCAAAACTCCAATTCAAGTTCTCTCTGAAATTATAAAAATTCCCCCTCCACTCACTCTTAAACCCAGAATCTTTGGTTGTTCTGTGTTTGTTCACATACCCAAAACAAGTCGAAATAAATTTGATCCATGTGCTGAAAAATGTGTGTTTGTGGGCTATGGGGTTAATCAAAAGGGGTATCGGTGTTACAACCCAAAAAGTCGCCACATGTTCACTACCATGAATTGTGACTTCCTTGAATCCGAATACTTCTACTCTATCCAACACAGTGGTCAGGGGGAGACGGAAAATATTGACTCACTGAGTTGGTTAACTCATATTTCCTCCTCTGAGGAAGTCAAAACAGGAGAAGATCACAGTACTGGGCATGAACATAAGACATCCTCACCTGCAAACATACAATCTCCAATGCAAAGTGTCACCGAAGAGACTACCCCCTGTCCGAGTCCTGAGGTAGGTGGTACTCCAGAGGTAAGTGGTACTGAAATTCTTGAAACTTTAGATACTCTTGATTCCTCTAACAATAATGATGGTGAGGTTGAGCATGCAGAACCAGATACAATGGAGTATGAAGAGTCAACACAAAGGAAATATACACTGCCTCCAAGGGAAAACAGGGGTGTTCCCCCGAAACGGTACTCTCCAGACAAGGAGTCCAAGAGGTCTAAGTACCCAATGGCTAACGTCGCAAGGGGGAGTTTGTCTCAAGAAGCTAAAGCCTTTACCTCCGCGCTATATTCCGAAGCAATCCCGTCTAATGTGGAACAAGCCTTGGAGTCGAAAAACTGGAAAGATGCAATGGAAACAGAAATGAAAGCTTTAATGAAAAGTGACACATGGGAAAAGTGCATTCTTCCACCAGCCAAGAAACCAGTAGGATGTCGTTGGGTGTTCTCAATTAAACACAAACCCGATGGATCTATTGAGAGGTATAAAGCCCGGTTGGTTGCCAAAGGATATACCCAGAAGTATGGAATTGACTACTCCGAGACATTCTCTCCTGTGGCCAAGATCGATACTATTAGAGTGCTCTTCTCAGTTGCAGCAAATAAAAACTGGCCACTCCACCAATTTGATGTGAAGAATGCCTTCCTGCATGGGGAACTAAAAGAGGAGGTTTACATGGACCCGCCCCCGGGATTTAAGAAAGATTTTAAACCTGGGGAGACATGTCGATTAAAGAAGTCTCTGTACGGTTTAAAACAATCACCTAGAGCTTGGTTTGGCAGGTTTACTCTCGCAATGAAAAGTTATGGGTTCAAACAGAGTAATTCAGATCATACTTTATTTCTCAAAGTACACAAGAAGCGTGTGACTTGCTTAATTATATATGTTGATGATATGATTATCACAGGGAATGATGAAGAGGAGATCGCAAGATTAAAGAAATATTTATTCACAGAATTTGAAATGAAGGACCTTGGAAGACTTAAATATTTCCTCGGAATTGAAGTTCTAAGGTCTAAACAAGGGATCTTTATTTGCCAGAAGAAATATGTTCTTGACTTGCTAGCTGAAATAGGAATGATCGATTGCAAACCTGCGGAAACACCAATGATGGTTAATCATAACCTTCATATAGAAGAAAAAGCAAAGTTAGCAAATAAAGAGAGCTATCAACGGATTGTAGGCAAGCTGATATATCTTTCTCATACTCGTCCAGATATTGCATATGCCGTGGGTGTTGTAAGTCAGTTTATGCACCGACCACAAGTTTCTCATATGGAAGCAGTATGGAGGATTATCAGATATCTAAAAGGAACAGCAGGTCATGGGGTCCTCTTCAAGGTCAATGGACACCTTGAAGTTCAAGGGTACACAGATGCCGACTGGGCGGGTGATAAAGGTAACAGAAGGTCAACGTCAGGTTACTTCACCATGGTTGGTGGGAACATAGTTACATGGAGGAGTAAGAAGCAGAAGGTAGTCGCCCTCTCTAGTGCAGAAGCGGAATTTCGAGGTATAGCTCGAGGTCTCGCAGAAGTATTATGGCTACGAAAACTTCTAACAGAAATCGGTTTCCCCCCAACCAAGGCATGCGAGATCATGTGTGACAATACAGCAGCAATACAGATATCAGAAAATCCAGTTCAACACGACCGAACGAAACATGTGGAAGTTGATAGGCACTTTATCAAAGAGAAATTAGAGACAGGAATCATAAAGCTGCCATTTGTAAAATCAAAAGAACAACTTGCTGATATCCTCACCAAGGCCGTAAATGGAAGGATATTCAACGAATGTCTAGCCAAGTTAAGTATTGGAGACCCCACTACTCAACTTGAGGGGGAGTGTTAGAATGAAAGGTCAACAAAGATAAGAGCAAGCTAAGGAATAAAACCAAATTTCCAACTCAATGACAGCTCAATGACACGGCTGTCGTTTTTCAATTGCAATCAATGTATTTCCTTTTGTTCTTCCTTGTAACACCTATAAATGGTGGCTTAATATTCAAGTAATATATGAGAAAAAAACCCAAATACTTTCCAAGAGTATTTATATCATTTGCGTTCATTTCATAAAAAAATCATCTCTACGTGTGGTCGAGTGGTAAAACCTGAGAGCTTAAGGATCGAAATTGTGACCTCTCATTCCCAAGTCTTTCCCTATGGCTTTACAAATTAATATAACACAAATTTAATATAAAGAGCATGATACTAAATCATTCAACATAATGAGAATTTTAATACGTTATGTATGTTACATAGGTTTTTATTTTGTATTATAGTTTATAAGTTTTTCTTCTTCTTTTTCTCCTCCCACTCTTTGATGTGGACATCCACTTTAGCTTTAACACGATCATAAAAACCTGGATATGGTTCATAACCGAATATCATTTGAAGTGCCTGCGAACATCAATAACAATAATTACATAGTAGCTTTGATGGATTAAGCTAAAACATCTTCTTTGTAAGTATAAATGGTGGTTTTTTATTATTTCAAACATATCAAATTAAACAAAAAAAATGTTACATACTAAAAAAATGACCCTTTTTAACTCGGTCCCATTTTTACTCGCAACAACACATCAATCTTGCCACTTCTAAAATCAAATATACACGGATATATGTAAATATAAAGATACACAGATTACCTCTAGGAACACGAAGAATGGCCCCGTCAAGAAGGCTTGTAGGAAGTTATCCAAAAAAGCGGGTGCACGTTTCTACAAGGAAATAAACTTTGATTATCAATTGCAATCATTGCTCTGCTCACTCTTGCTCGAAGCGTAGATGTGACGGGGTGTTAAAATTTGTAACATTAATGCAAAAGTGAGGGAAAAAACGTAACAAAAAAAAAAGGAAAAAAGACCATGAGTATAACGTGGAGATATAAAACAAGTCAATTCTAAAGCGTACCGTAAAGAAAACACAAATAGAAAGTGACCAAGCAACGACTATAAGAAAGTATTATAAAGAAAACACATATAAAAAAGGGTTATTGGATTTAAATAATCCCAACTATCAGTAATTGGCCAATAATAATCCCAACTCATGAAATGTTTTTCAACGAGCCAAACTTTCACCCTATTTTCTTCTGGCAGTCCCAACCTAACAGATTGTTAACGCCGTTAATTTTAGATGACGTGGCATGCCTATGTGTAATTTTCTTCTTTTTTCCTTTTTTTATGATGTGGCATTATATCTCTATGACTTTGTTGACTCCCCAATTTAAAACACCATCGACGGAAAATCAAGCCCTATTTCTCGAAGAATACCTTTCACTCTGCAGGAATGGTGGCGGAGGACTAGCGGTCGCCGCCACCGGAGGAGTGGAGTTCGAGGCCAAAATCACGCCTATTGTAATCATCTCATGCATTATGGCCGCTATCGGCGGCCTTATGTCCGGTTATGACGTCGGCGTTTCAGGTGAATATCTTCTTCCGCAATTCAATTTCGGTAAATCAGTAATAAATAGTATTAGATCTGATTGATTTTATAGTCATTTTCGCCATATTTGGCTGATATTGAGGAATGGAAGTACCAAATCAGAAAACGAATCAGTTGATTTGTTAGGTTTTTCGTTTCTAAACTTTGAATTTAGTAATTGATGTGATATGAATCTGTGTTGTGAATCTGTGATGTGATGAATACAGGTGGAGTGACATCACTCGGAACATGGCTCCAATAATTGGATGTCACAACCAATTAATTAATTATTTTAATATTTTATTTTAACGTCGTTACGCAATCATTTTTTGGTTGCCCGCCTCCCTTGTACTTCATGTTGAGTTGTAACCGTTCTTGTTTAACAATTGATCTTACGTAAAAAAAAATATATATTATACTGATAAATAGATCAAACACTTATAAAGTTACCTCAAATACGCCATGTCCTATGAATTGTCCGGTCCAGCAGACTAACTGAGCAACTAGGACAACCTGAGATGCACATGTATAACGATATGGTGAATTATCTAACATGTATTTTTATTTTTCTTTATTTATTTTATATGAAAATAGAAGAGAAGTGAAAACAATTTGCATCATCCTATAATTTGAATTTCAAGTTATTCTAACTATTTGAATTATTATTCTAATAATAATGTTAGGTTTAATGGTAAATGGCTGCTAAAAACCACTCTCCATTGTAGCTCGAGTAGTTTTCTATGACCCGATCACGACGAAAAATACCCAAATTCACCAAGTGATTACTTTCAGTAAATTAAAAAAAAAAGAGGAACCCAACTTTTATCAACTAGTGTTCCTATGTTTCAATGCATGCTGTAATAGAAACATAATAAATTGGCCTAAAAATAGCTTAAACTAAATAGCAAACCGATGTAAAAGGTGAACTAAATGAGCTTTAATAGTTTAATCCTACTTTAGAACTTCAAATTCAAGAAACAATGCATGATATTATATTTCAAGGTAAAAAAAAAAACCTAATAATAAAAGAAACATTACAATTGACCCAAATTACTAGTTAAACAAGTATTAACCTCAAATCATCACATAACTTGCATAAAAATCTCTAAAAGAATAACAAAATTGTTGGCTTAGCATCATATATCACACATAAGAACACAGGGTTTTGGGTACAAAACATAAGTAACGACACTATGATATTATTATGAACAAAACCACACTAAAATACAAGATTAACTTTAAACAAAAGTATGATATTTTACCTTCCAAGCAAGAGAGAATCCCAAGTGATTAGCAACAAAACTCGCAAAAACCCAAGAAATAATGCAGAGTAAACCAGCTAAGGAACCGGCTCTCACATCCAAAAAGACATAAAATCCAGCATAAAACATAGTAAAGAAGAACCCGCAATTAGCAATCAAGTTATTTGGTAAAGAAAAGCTAACCAAAGGGGGTGTGAAATGCAGAAGCACAAGATATGTGAATAATATAGGCCAAACAAACAACATGTGGATGAAGACATTCATTGGGTTGCTATGATATGCCCCATAAAAAGCAAAGTGTTTTTCAAGATCAAATAACCCTAACTTTGCCATAATATTTTGTTGTTCTCAATTATTGAAATTGTAAGGATGATAAATAAGAAGAAGAAAATTAGGTATTGAAAAATGAAGTTGTGGGGATGACAAAGAAGAAAATAAGTTCATTGTTATAAATATAGAATTAATGTAAGCATTATCTCTTCATTAAGATAACTAAATCATATATTTATTATAGAGTAGTGTTCTATTGACATCTGTAACGAACTATTGATAAAGTTGTCCAATCTCTATCGTGCAATCATCATCTTTGATTCGTTGTTGTAAAACCAAGCGGCCAAAGGGTCGTTACTGACGGCTATCGAAACAACACCATTAATAGTCGCTGATGGCTACCGAATAAATTACACAACTAAAACGAGTGTTTTTTTCCCTCTTTAAGTAGACTTTTACACGTAACTTTAAAAATTAAGAACAATAAACTAAAAAACAATAAAAATATATCAAGTGTAACTCACGCTTACCATTTTTTGAACGGCCAACATTTTATCTAAACAGACCACCGAGAAGGTGGGGAAAGAATTACACCAAGGAGTTCTAAAAAGAAAAATACAATCCCCAACACGAAATTCTTTTCTTCGAGGGTGTCGTCAATCAAAAATGGCTTACTACCTTTCTGCTTTCAATAACTTTTGACATCTCTACTGGAACTTGATTGAAAACTATCTCGTTCCTGGTCCTCCAAAGACTCCATATTGCTGTAAAAATCACTACTTGAACCGATTTCTTCTAAACCGCATTCCCCCATGTTTCATTCTTTGAAGTGTCGGGACATATCACCGTATTAAATTAATTTCACTTTCATTTTCTTAACCAGTTGCATCACAAAATTCCACAAAATGAGCCCAATAAGGCAATAAGATGCGTTTTCTTTTCTTATACTCTCGTTGATCCATTGATCTTCCTACATCAAAAGGGGTAGTGACTGTGATAGAATTGCTTAACGAGACAGATTTCACACATTGTATTGGGTTGCCTGTGAGCCCAATTCGTATTTCAATTGGGTTATACCCAATTTGTTTAAAGCCCATAAACGTGTGTTTGTTCTAGGGGTGAGCATGGTTCGGTTTTTTGCTCAAACCAAACCGAAAACCGAATGGTTCAGTTCCTAGAAAAAAACCATTCGGTTTCGGGTTTTTTTTAATATGTGGTTAAAATAATTTTTACATTAAATGTCTAGTACCATTATAGACCAATAGATAATAGTAATAAGCAAGTACCATTATAACCATCAAATTAGAAAAGAAACAAACAAAAAAACAAAAACAAATGTAACCATAGAAAAATGGTTTTAAACTCAAAAGTTTTATCAATTAAAGATCTTGACCCTAATCTTCATCGTCTTCGATGGTAAGAAGAGGAAAAAAAAGAGTTGCAACTCAAAAATGAAATAACAAATTGAGGGGAGACTCGAACTTGAGACATCTTGATGGTTTGCAAATGTAAGTATCAACAGAGCTACACAAGAATTGTAAATAATTGCAGTTAAGTTAATTAAAATACACTTACGTATCTATATGAACTTAAAAACTTATATAAATTATTCATTCGGTTCGGTTCGGTTTTTTTCGGTTTTTTCTTCATCCGGAACCGAAACCGAATCATAAATTTCTGTTCGGTTTTTTCGGTTTTTACTTCGTTTCGGTTTTTGCGGTTTTTTCAGTTCTGGTTCGGTTTTTTCAGTTTTTTTTCGGTTTTTTGCTCACCCCTAGTTTGTTCTATAGATTAATCATACTTTTAGAGAAGTTCCTTAAAAACTTTTACTATACATCCTCACAACAACAATATCCTTAACCATTAGAATCCTTAAAAATAAATTTTAATAACCGACTCTTTTTTATTCTAGAGAAGGTTTCCATTTTCAAAGATGTATATCTGCACCAACATTGGTAACTCACCACCGTCATCCAATCCACCACCGCCGTCTTCAGCCTTCACCGTTTGTTTTTCATAAAGATAAATCTTTTTGGCTTTTTATTGTTAGGTCATGCAGTATATCAACGTGGATGGGTGGGTGACGTGAAACCACTCATGTCGTGGAACACCATCCCCACCAGCGTGAGTGGGTGCGTGACTTTCTTGGTGTGGAATGAAGAACTTGTACCATGTGCAATACTTATTGTACACAAATCACGTGAGTATACCCCTCTTTTTTAAGTTCTCATTTAAATCCAGTCACTACCTGCATAACAAAACTTAAAACCTCAACTCACAACCGATATATCTCATATCCTCATCTGTTACCAATGGAAATTTGCTTACACTTATCCCATTTTAAGTGTATGGACAAAGATTTGTTCCATACTAGATTACTAGGTTGAGTTTTGCAAAATTTGTTCATACTAGATTACTAGGTTAAGTTATAACATCATGACACCATTTTTTCTGTTACATAAAACGACAGAAACAGACAAACCTTTTGTTCCATCAAATGATGACGTAAGCAGCCAACCTTTCCCAAATCAATGAAATCATCAAATCTTCAACTTGCAACTTGAACCAGTTCGTTAGCATGGTGAACAGTTGCTTCAAGCTTCTTTCATCTTTAACACGATCTTCACCAAATCCCAAACTATTCCGCCATTTTTCATCACAAACCCTCACCAAGATCCCAAACCCACATGACCCAAATTACTCAAAGAAAGAGCAAGCTCTTCTTTCTCTCCTCAAGAAATCTCGCACCAAATTAACCATCCAACAACTCCACGCCCATATCATTCGAACCGGATTCATCCAGAATCTATTTGTTGTGGGTAAAATCATCGTGTTTTGTGCGGTATCTGATGATCAATGTAACATGAATTACGCCGTTTCGGTTTTCGAAACGATCGAGAACCCAGATGGGTTTCTTTGGAACACGATGATTCGAGGGTTTGCGAAGATGAATCGAGTAGATAACGCGTTTCATTACTATAAGATGATGCTTGAAAATGAACAAAAAGCAGATAATTTTACCCTTTCGTTTTTGCTTAAAGCTAGTGGCCAATCCGGGTCAGTTTTGTTGGGGAAGCAAGTGCATTGTATGGTGGTTAAACATGGGCTTGAGTGTCATCTTTTTGTGAGGAACACCTTGATCCATATGTATGGAATGCTGCAAGATGTTGGGGTTGCCCGCCAGTTGTTCGATGAAATGTCTGAACCAGATGTGGTTGCGTGGAACACCATCATTGATTGTTATGTTTGTTGTGGGGAACATAAAGAGGCGGTGGACTTGTTTTCGAGGATGCAGGATGCGGGGTTGAACCCCGATGATGCCACGTTGGTCGTGATGTTATCGGCTTGTGCTGCATTGGGAGCGTTAGAGGTCGGGAGGTGGGTTCATTCGGTAGTCGAACAAAGATTTTTGATGAGAGATGTGTCGATTGCTAATTCGCTTGTTCATATGTACACGCGGTGTGGAGAGATTCAAGAAGCGCAAAGAATTTTCGATAGGATGAATGATAAAAACATAGTCACATGGAACACGATGATTTTAGGGCTAGCGACACATGGTCATGTTAAAAACGCGTTATCCTTATTTGCATCAATGATAAACGAAAATCTCCAGCGACCAGATGGCGTTACTTTTTTGGGTGTCCTTACGGCATGTAGCCATGGAGGAATGATCAAAGAAGGAAGACAGTATTTCAACAGAATGACCGACGAATATGACATTAAACCGACAATAAAACACTACGGGTGCATGGTAGACATGTTATCTCGTGGAGGATTGGTAACCGATGCTTACGATTTGGTCCAAAACATGCCAATGAAATGCAACGCCATCGTGTTGAGGACGTTATTGGCGGGTTGTCATACGCATGGAAACATCGAATTAGCCGAGAAGGTGAGACGACAACTTCTCGAGCTGGATCCCGATCATAGTAGCGACTATGTTCTTCTTGCTAATACTTATGCAAGTTTAGAAGATTGGAACCAAGTGTCAAGAATAAGAAGATCAATGGCAGCCAACAAAGTTCAAAAACCAAGCCCTGGTAACAGTTTCATTGGTGCACCAAATTGCCAATGACACAATTTATTTCCTCATCCACAGTATAAGCAGCAGAATGAAATTGTGACACAAAATCTAACAAGTTATGTATGTTACATAGGTTTTTACTTTTTTCCTTACATTGACTTACAATTTAAAACTTTTTCTTCTGCTTCTCCTCATTCCACTCTTTGATGTTGGCGTCTATTTTAGCTTTAACTCGAGCATGAAAGCCCGGGTATGGCTCGTAACCGAACGCCATTTGAAGTGCCTGTGATCATCAATGACAATAATTACAATGTAACAGATGTGGGTCGGATAGGTTGACCCGAGTCAACCCTTTTTGACACATACTAAAAAATGACCCTTTTTTATCGTATCCATTTTCACCCGTACTAACACACCAATCTTGGAACCTCTAAAGCTTCAACACACACACATATATAAATATAATATACATATAAATATATAATTGCACACATGATTTACCTCTAGCAACACGAAGAAAGGCGCCATCAAGAAGGCTTGTGCGAGGTTATCCAACAAAGCAGGTGCGCGTTTCTGATCAGAAAAGGAAATAAGCTCTGATTAAAATGTGAACAAGAAAGTGGAATAAAAAGTGATAAAGTGGCATAAAATTACCTCGAAAACGCCATGTCCTATGAATTGCCCCGTCCAGCATATTATTTGAGAAGCCAGGACAACCTGATAAAACGGAATGCAAAATCATATAAATCAATTAAAATGTCAAGTCATGAATTGGTCTATTCGGGTTGTGTTTTATTTCAAACAGGTCAAAAGATGGAAAAATATGTAGTATATCGTAATTTGTAATAATAGTGTTTGTTTAATAGCAATTTACACATCATTTACTTAAAAAGGTTAAATGATATAGCAATTTACACATCATTTACTTAAAAAGGTTCAATGATATAGCAATTTACACATCATTTACTTAAAAAGGTTAAATGATATTAACAAAACAACGTTTACGGGTCAACCCAACCTAGTCTGGCTCAAAATGACCCATACAAAAAATGACTTCTTTTAACGCACCCAACACAAATTTTGCCACCTCTACTAGACATCAAGAACCAATTTGTATGGTGCAAGCTTTAGCAAAATGTTCTAAATTCTAACAAAAAAGACTTCAATGACTCGATCGATCATGAAGTACAAAAAAGACACAAATGCACTAAACAGTTACTTGCAGGAAATAAAACCAAACACGAATCATAACCCACAAAGATGAAACTTGTAAAGACAATTGTAGTCATTTATTTCTGAATATACCAAAAAAACAAAAAGAGTGAAAACACCATAACCTAAGATGATCCAAGAGCCCTAATGTCAAGACCTATGTTTTTAAGAGTAAGGCACTATATGCGTGTAGGGCGAGGCGCTCCAGGGCGTTTATGTCCTGAAAGTCGAGGCACAAGGTGAGAGCTTCACGTACTAGACAAGATAGGCGTATGCATATCTTTCAAGAATTTACTAGACAACTATTTCTTGAGACTTAATTAGTAAATTACCTAACTATTCCCAACTTTAACTAACTACCTTAATTAACCAGTCTCCCGTGCTTTAAGGCAGCCGTAACAGAACTAATTATTGAGATAGACATGTGATAATCAAAACCAAACTATTCCTAACCTTACATTTATTCTTCATCCCTGTTTCATCACCCATTATTTATTATCAATTATAGTGTTCCTCTAGTTAATACCTACAATTCTTCAAAGACTAAATTTCAACAAAACACCAGAATTAAATTCTAATTTGACATCAAATAACAAAAGTAACATCATAATTGACCTCAAAACATAGCTTAAAACTGGATTTGAACAAGAACCCAATCCTTCTTAGACCCTCAATTTCAAGCAAAAACTGCATAATAATATATAAAAATCATAATAACAAAAGAACCAATATAATTGACCCAAATTAACAGCTTAAAATTGGTATATCAGAATTCAGATTCACTTTAACTGAGACTCACAATCTAAAATTTCATCTAAATAAACCTTAACCCTACTTTGAACCCTCAAATTCACCTCAAATTCACCACAAATTACATGATAATCTATGAAAAATAAACAAAAAGTATGAAACTTTACCTTCCAAGCAAGAGAGAATCCCAATTGATGAGCAAAAGAGCTCCCAAAAAACCAACAAATAAAACAGAGTAACCCAGCAACAGAACCAGCTTTCACATCCAGACAAACATAAAATCCAGAATAGATAACAGTAAACAACAACCCATAATTCGGAATCAAACTATTTGGTAACGAAAGATCAACCAAAGGGGGTGTGAAATACAGAATCACCAAAGATGTGAAGAGAATCGGCCAAACGAACAGCATGTGGATGAAGATGTTCACTGGGTTGCTGTGATACGCCCCGTAGAATGCGAAGTGTTTTTCGAGATCGAATAGCCCTATTTTCGCCATTTGGTTTCCCCCTTTTGAAGAATCTTGAAAATTGAAGGGGTGATATATGGAAGAGGAAGAAGAAGAAGAAAAGAAAGGTGTTTTTTTTGGGTTCAAAGATGGGTGATTTGACTAGGCCAAAAGAGTTATCGAAAACCAGATTTAACAATCCACCGAACTTACACGACGATTTTGATGTGTATCTATACGCCGTCACTAACGTGCGCCGGGCGTAGGATTTGCTAACATGCACCGGATATACTTTGTGTTGTATTTGTACCCTTGTACTCTTATGATGTTTGCAGTCCTGGCCACGTGGCTTTCTAGACTATATTGATGATTTCATATTTTCATATAATAATCTAGTCTAAAGTCTAATATTAACGTCCAAGCCAAATAGACATATTAAAAGATGAAGCTATTAAGAAGATGTACTTCTTGCTTAAGTTTATGTTTGCATCTCTATTGATTGAAAGACCCGGAATAGGAAAAAAAAACAGCGACTTTTGGGTGCATATTTAGAAATTTTTTTGTAATTAATCTGACTTTACATGATCTGGTAACATCTTGAGGCTACATTGGCAATTTGGCATATGATATCAAAGTCAACACATAAGTTTTGTGAGATATACAATCGTATCAAAGACCGAAGAAGAAGCGGTTCTTCAGACGACCACATCATGGTTTTTGCTAAACGAGAGTATGTTGTTGTCGTCGATTCTAGGTTTCACTATAAACTAATGTGATTCTCATGGATAAATCACGCATGATATAGATATGTTAAGGATCCATAAAAGAGTTTGTAAAGATATTAAGAAAAAAAATACAACTCAGGTTAGTTTGTATTCTAGTTTACGTAGTTTGTATTTTTAATTTTAATTTTATTTTGTATTTTCAATTTAAAATTTATGTATTTATTAATTAAATTTATATTTTTTTGTTTTACATTTTTTATTTTTATTTATTTTAAATTATGAAATATATACTTTATAAAAAATATATAATGGTTTATCAAAAATTAAATATAAAAGTAGGTATTGATATGAAAATGTATGGGTGTTCAAAAAAGTACGAGTAAAAGTCTAATATTACATATGCTTCTCTATCCCTATTCATAGAATTTATCATTTTATTATTATTTTTTCTCTATTTCCACTCACAACCATAATTAAATAATATTTTTTATATCTTTATCATTACCTTTTCTCTCTCTTCCAATCCTCAAATTTTAGCAAATCACCAACTTTTTTGTCAAATATACAGATTTTGTAAAGTTTTTCTCTCTTCTCTACTCACAACCACTCATAACCAAACCTTAAATTATACAGATTTACACTCACATAATTTTTAGAGAATCTACCGTGAATGCTCTAAGGTGACGTATTTAAAATAACGATCTTTCAAAAAATAATAATGATAAAAATTAAGATTGATATGTTATGTTAAAGATACACTCTAATACCACTAAGCCGAAAAGTCATCAACAATTAGATTAAACTAGAACTAAATGTCTATATATGAAACTAGGTTACTAACCCGTGTACTACACGGGTTAAATTTAGGTTCATAATATTAGCTAAATATAAAAAAACGATTAAGAAATTTGAAAATTATAAATGACATAATTCATTATAAAATATTAATTGATAATTTAATATATTAAAGATGACAAATTCTTGATTTGTTTCCTTAAAAGACTCAAATTATTGGGTAATTTATTAAATATACATAATGTAAATCTACATAAAATGTCAACGTGTTGTTACTTCTATTCATGTTTAAAGATACTTTAAAATGTCAACGTGTTGTTTATTTCTCTTTATTGTTGTTGGTTCTAATTTGTAACAGATGCTAACCTATGTTCTGCTTATTCCATATTTATGCTTTACATTTTTCTTATGGATTTAATCCTTCATTTGCTGCATCTTTTTGGCAAGCTTAAATCAGAAAACTAATTTCTCTTTTGTATGGATTACGTGATTTCAATTTTGATTGTTTTATGGGCTATAGGGAAATGGTAGAGTATGATACTGATGTTGGTTGAGGTTTCGTTCTGTTTAAATTCTTGCAGCTCTATGAGGCATTTTTTTTTAAAATTTAGGCGGTTTTATCAATTGCAGATGCAGCAAAGATGGTTTAAAAACCTTATGTGACCAGGAATGAAAGAAGAAGCTAACTCGAGAACAATTTTATGTAACTCGACTAAGGGAACCAAAAGGGCTTCTTCCATTTGTCCTTTTTCAGGTTAGTACCTTAAACCTAATTGCTTGGCTTTCGGTTTAAGTTATTATTCAAAGTAACAGAAATTGAACCGTCCAAGATGGATATAGTACACAACTAATTTTAGAAAATTGGATGGAGGAATTGAATACTGTGTTTGTATTGGTGTTTTGATGGACTATTAGCATATAACTAATTTTAGAAAATCGTTTAGATTTCATTTGATTTAACGGGCATATGATTTATGAAATTTCTACACAGAATTGGATGGAGGAATCGAGTTATAGCATGTGAGTCACAAATGTGAGTTACAGACAAGAAGAAGCTCCCCTATTTTCTAATGGTCAGCAAAGCTAATAAATAGAAGTGACATGCTCTGTTTGTTCCAAGCCTCCTGTATGAATTCATCTACAATCATAGGTAAATCTAATATGATTTTGAACGTGAAAGTGTTTCTCTTTCATCAGAGTTGTAGTATGTCACAATGCTTATGTTTGTTGTGTTTCCAGAAATCACCTTTTTTGCCTTGGTTAACAAGAAGCATAATTAAGCATAGATGTCAATCTTATTTCTTGGAATGGGTTTGTAACTTTGCTATTCAACATGTTTCCAAACTGTTTCGACTCCGGCATGCTGTTAAGAAGAAAGTTTTCTACTATTTTTTTTGTCATATCAAATGCCACTTATTTAAATTTTATAAAGACATATGGATTTTATGAAATCATAGTGACTTTCTAATCTTTAATATCACGGTTGTCTACAATAGCTTCATTTGAATTTTAATAATTGTTTGTGAGATTTTTTTTTGAATTACGGAACACATAATCATTTTTACAATGATATGAATGGATGGTTATGAACTAATTTTCTTATTATAATAGTCTCATTCATTCAAATCTTGCACTCTCCCTTATAGAATAATTTGATGGAAAGATATGGACTGATTTTCCTCACTATAACGGTTTTATTTATTGAAACTTAGCAATATGTCTGTAATTACATATATATTCGAACAGTTAGGGACATTTAAAGTTATAGTAATTGTTGAGTATGGCTTTTATACTTTTGGGTCCTCATTATTAGATCTCATTGCTTCCTGTTGCTCCTATTTTAGGCGTTATTGTTTCTGTGATGTTTTAGGCTTGGGTTGTCGCATGTTGTAGTGTCCATGGCAAGAGTGTCCTATTATTTGCAAATGGAGATCAGCACTTTGCAAATCTGCCCAGGTTTTGAAAGGATATTGGAAGGTACCTTTTTGGCTTTTGAAGGTCAAACCTGTATGTGTTCATATTTGCCAATTTTAGCTTTCAAAGTTCTGTTTTTTGTGGGTTGTTCTCTATTTTTAGGGAAGCATTTGTTTTCACTTTCAAAGGTCATATTGCATAGTGTTTATATTTGGCTGTTTTGACTTTGGAAAGTCAAATATTGGGTGTTCATGTTAGAATATACAAAAACAGAAATCCTTCAAGGTTGTGTTGGTATTTGGCTAGCATAGTTTTTAAATCGGTCCGACTCCATTGCATAGTGTTTCTTTTCACTTTCAAGAGTGACATTTCATGTTATCTATATTTGCCTATTTTGAATTTAGAAGGTCAAATAGTTAGGTGTTCTACATTTTTGGACAATTTGACTTTAGAAGGTCAAACAGTTGGGTGTTCTACATATTGGACAAAAACTTTCTTTTACACGTGTTTGTTTTCACTTTGAGGGGTCGAATTTTATGGTGTTTAGATTTGCCTATTTTGACTTTGGAAAGTCAAATAGTTGGTATTTTTGTTTGCATAAGTGCAAAACGAACCTTGGATAGGTATTTTGTTTGCAAACAGGGAGAAAGCAACTTCGGCCCTATTTTTTTCCTAGACTTGATTTGGATTAAAAACAAACTCCTTAAAGATTCTATTTTTATTTAAATTTACATTTCCGTTCTCATTTCATTTCTCGGTTTACATATATGGAATACCCTGAATTTGATTGATGTTTGTCGTGGGTCTACAAGTATGAAATCCATAATGGTTTGGCTAACCGGCTTTTTTGAACGGTCCGACTCCGCAGCGAAGCGCGGGTCGACCAACTTGGGAAAAAGATCCTAGACCGTAATTATATGTTGCATAGATTTGCTATTTGTAACAGTAGGTTAGGACAACTGCTTTTTCCCATACTTATTTTAGATTCAATTTTGAGACCTGCTCTTTTTCCACCCTCAATTACATTTGAACTGCAATGTTATTAGTACATCCATTATCTAAACGTTCAGGGTCTATAATAGGTCAATGTGACCAAAGAAAATTGTATGTCATGTGCTCACGACACTTATCTTTAATCGTTTTGCTAAACGACTTTCTAAAATCGTTTGACTCCGCCGCGAAGCGCTGTGGTTTTGCTTCGTTGCTGGTCATCCTTTTGACTTCATCGACGGTTTAAACCAATTATGGCTTGGCTAATCGCCCTTTTCAAATGGGACAGCTCCGCGGCAACGCGCGGGTCGTCCTACTTGTAGACATATTAAAAGATGAAGCTATTAAGAAGATGTACTTCTTGCTTAAGTTTATGTTTGCATCTCTATTGATTGAAATACCCGGAATAGGAAAAAAAAAACAGCGACTTTTGGGTGCGTATTTAGAATTTTTTTGTTTGTAATTAATCTGACTTTACATGATCTGGTGACATCTTGAGGCTACCTTGGCAATTTGGCATATGATATCAAAGTCAACACATAAGTTTTGTGAGATATACAATCGTATCAAAGACCGAAGGAGAAGCGGTTCTTCAGACGACCACATCATGGTTTTTGCTAAATGAGAGTATGTTGTTGTCGCCGATTCTAGGTTTCACTATAAACTAATGTGATTCTCATGGATAAATCACGCATGATATAGATATGTTAAGGATCCATAAAAGAGTTTGTAAAGATATTAAGAAAAAAAATACAACTCAGGTTAGTTTGTATTCTAGTTTACGTAGTTTGTATTTTTAATTTTAATTTTATTTTGTATTTTCAATTTAAAATTTATGCATTTATTAATTAAATTTATATTTTTTTGTTTTACATTTTTTTATTTTTATTTATTTTAAATTATGAAATATATACTTTATAAAAAATATATAATGGTTTATCAAAAATTAAATATAAAAGTAGGTATTGATATGAAAATGTATGGGTGTTCAAAAAAGTACGAGTAACTATAATTTATCATTTTATTATTACTTTTTCTTTATTTTCCACTCACAACCATAATTAAATAATATTTTTATACCTTTATCATTACCTTTTCTCTCTCTTCCAATCCTCAAATTTTAGCAAATCATCAACTTTTTTGTCAAATATACAGATTTTGTAAAGTTTTTCTCTCTCCTCTACTCACAATCACTCATAACTAAACCTTAAATTATACAGATTTACACTCACATAATTTTTAGAGAATCTACCGTGAATGCTCTAAGGTGACGTATTTAAAATAACGATCTTTCAAAAAATAATAATGATAATAATTAAGAATGATATGTTATGTTAAAGATACACTCTAATACCTCTAAGCCGAAAAGTCATCAAATTAGATTAAACTAGAACTAAATGTCTATATATGAAACTAGGTTACTAACCCGTGTACTACACGGGTTAAATTTAGGTTCATTATATTAGCTAAATATAAAAAAAAGATTAAGAAATTTGAAAATTATAAATGACATAATTCATTATAAAATATTAATTGATAATTTAATATATTAAAGATGACAAATTCTTGATTTGTTTCCTTAAAAGACTCAAATTATTGGGTAATTTATTAAATCTACATAATGTAAATCTACATAAAATGTCAACGTGTTGTTACTTCTATTCATGTTTAAAGATACTTTAAAATGTCAACGTGTTGTTTATTTCTCTTTATTGTTGTTGGTTCTAATTTGTAACAGATGCTAACCTATGTTCTGCTTATTCCATATTTATGCTTTACATTTTTCTTATGGATTTAATCCTTCATTTGCTGCATCTTTTTGGCAAGCTTAAATCAGAAAACTAATTTCTCTTTTGTATGGATTACGTGATTTCAATTTTGATTGTTTTATGGGCTATAGGGAAATGGTAGAGTATGATACTGATGTTGGTTGAGGTTTCGTTCTGTTTAAATTCTTGCAGCTCTATGAGGCATTTTTTTTAAAATTTAGGCGGTTTTATCAATTGCAGATGCAGCAAAGATGGTTTAAAAACCTTATGTGACCAGGAATGAAAGAAGAATTAAAGACCGGCGCCGAGCCCTTCCGTCAAACCTTTGGCGCCTGTGAATTGTTACCGTTGAACGGTCCAAAAATTGACCGCTGGGTCATTAAATAAATAAATAAAAAAAAACCTTTTTTTTCTCCCACTATTTAAATCAAACCATTCTTCATTTTTCACACCCCTATCTTTTTTAAAAAAACCAAACCCTCTCAACTCTCATCTCATAAAAATTATTATGGATTTCCTCTCGTCCAACGATTCATCCGACTCGTCGTCCGACGAAGCCGCGGATATATTTTTCCAGATGATGGTGAACTATCAGCAACGTCGGCTAAATAGACGAGCTCAACAAACGCTTTCCCGAAGAGCTCGTCTAAATCGAAACCGTGAAATGGGGCAAATGAGTCTTCTTAGAGACTATTTCAACGATCCATGTGTCTACCCGACAGAAGCGTTCGAACAACGTTTTCGTATGCGACGTTCACTGTTTTTAAGAATTGTGAACGATTTAGAACGAGAGAATTCATGGTGCCGCAATTTGTCAATTTCACGAGGAGGAGTTGGATACGTCGTATGAAGAAATTGATGAGGATCGCAAACTGGCAATTCGTTAAGAAATAAGAAATCGAGACATCCATAACTAATTGAAGGCGGACTTGATCGAGGATATCTACGAGCGATCACATTGATTATTTTATCAAGTATTTGTATGTTTTATTTTTTCTCAAGTATTTGTAGGTTTTATATTTTTTAATAAATGTATTTGTAGTGTTTTTTTTTATTTTAAATAATTATTTAATTATTTTTTTTATTTTTTTTTATTTTCCAAGACAAAAAAAAAACTAATTTTGTAGTCATTAAAATAATTCCAAAATGAAAAGAAAAAAATTTAATTAAAAGTAGTTTAACATGGCATGGAGTATCCCCTCATATGTTAAGTGGTGTTAAGGATGACGTGACGTCTACGTGACGGTGTTAAACTTTAACATAACATGGGGTATACCCCATGCCCTTATATGTTCAATTTTCCTCTGTTCTTCCACCGAAATTTTAAACGTGGACCTTATAACCCGAATTTTTTCCCATCCCTTCTTTACGCACCGCCATATTTATACCCAGAAAACCCTAATCTACAACTAATAAAGATCATTGACGCTTTCTCTTTGTCGTTTTTCAATTTCTCATGGATAATCACATCTCTACTTGATTCAGGGTATGATCTCGATACAAGTGCCGTCATTCTCTCACGTTACGATCTTCATCATCTCCTCAATCGGTTGTTCTTCATCAACTGGCTTTCTTACGTCTTCCTCGCAGTTGCTGAATCAAGGTTTGTAATATATGTTCTGATTTTGTGCAGGTTGTAACCTTCTGGTGTATTAGGATTTTGGGTTGTTGGTTTTAAGGTTTGTAATATATGTTCTATGTAAATTATATTTCAATCCATATTTCAATTCTTATGGTTATTCATAGATGCTACACCAAGAACTTGCACAAGTTGCAAATTAATATATGATTGAAACTGCAATGTGCATAGGTGTGATGATGATTTTAACCTTTACAGAAAATAAAATTTGCCCATTATTATATTATTGACCCATTATTGTATCCTAAATTTAAAAAAACAAACAAAATAGGTTCATATATGTTATTTGACCCATTAATGTATCGTTTTAAACAATTTAAACTAATAGGATATTTGCAAGGTATTTCATTTGTCAATCAGATTAGCCATTAAATAAAATTCCTTTATATTTTAGCCATTACTGTATAATTTTAAATGTATTATAAATTTAGAAATTTTGACTTCTTAATATTTTTTTTTAACGGTCAACGAATGCCCCGAAAAATCCGGAGACTATTTACACCAGTTGAGCTTATTTCAGGGAAAATCCACATCCGCGAGCGGCCGGGTGGTAAAACCTGGGAGCTCAGGGATCGAACTTGTGACCTTTCAGCCCCAAGTCTCCCCTCATGGCCAATTCCCCTTCCAAAGTGTTGCCCGTAAGAATCGAACATGTATCTCAAATAGAGAACACACGCTTCCTACCACTACACCACAATGGAAGTTGCTAACTTCTTAATGTTTAAATGAAAGAATTAAAAGTAATACAAATTTGGTAATTTCTTTAATCAGTAAACTCTATATATTGATAACTTCAATCCATTTAAGCTAATTACAAACAGTTTCAAAAGTCATAAATTGAATGTTTTTTTTTTATTAATTTCAATTGTTAGATCTAGAACCGATCAAATGCTTTAAATGGTGATTTTGGTCAAACCGTAATTAAGTGTAATTAATTGAATAGATATTTAAATTCACATTCGAATTAAATATAGCAATTGACTAATTAAATATTTACTTCAATTTTTTTTGAACAACAAAACTTTCATTCACCACAAAACCGCGCCCACCACCGGTAGCAAGGAGCTACACGACGGAGGAAAAAAAGCGCCACCAACTACAACATACAAAAATTGTTCCAATCAATGGTCTTCCTACTCCTACTACCACACCAAAGAACACATAAACTTTTAATCATACAAATTACCCTACTTATCGAAGGCGTTTTGTTTTGGAAGACCACCAAGTTCCTTTCTCTCCATATGCTCCACATCCCGACATAAACCGCCGCAATAAGAAGCTCACTTTTCTCCTTGGTAACCCCAACACTAGACGGCCAACTCATCAGCTCAACAACACCACCACCAGCCGGCATCGGCACTTTCAACCAATCCGCCACCCATCTCCAAACAGCAGCAGCCACCATACAGTCTTTCATAAGATGATCACTTGTTTCGTTCTTATCCTGACACAACCTGCAAATCTGGGACGTCGTCTGCAGGCCCCTCTTGGCTAAAGAATCAGCCGTCGCGTACCTGTTACGATGGACCCTCCACAAAAAACAATTTACCTTCAAAGGAATGAGATTACACCATTTGAAACTCGTCCGATGCTGCTGACCCGAAGCCTCCAGCAGTTTACCTCTGATAGCTTTGGCGCTGCAAGCCTCCTGCTCCCCATCAGACCCCCCCCCCCATCTCCAATTCCCGTTGACCCAATTTATCTCTGCCTCAACGTCCAGCCCTTTATCCCTCATAATTTTGGCAGCGTTCACTATGTTTTTCCAAACACCGGTGATCCCTTGTCTACACGGAAACAGCCCCGGACGCCCGTTCACCTCATGAATGGCAGAAATTACCTCAGTCCATAGTCTTCCCTCTTCCTTCTTAAACTTCCACAACCATTTACCTAAGAGACTTAGATTGAAATCCTCGAGCCGAACCAGCCCCAAGCCCCCGAATTTTTTGCCTTTACACACCTCCTCTCTATTAACCCAATGGATCTTCTTGCACTCTTCATTTCCACCCCAAAGGAACCTAAAACGAATCATATCCAACTCATCAATAATTGCTTTAGGCGCCTTATACAACGAGAAAACATAGGTCGGAAGGCTATCAAGCACACTCTTCACAAGAGTGAGTCGACCTCCAAAAGACAAGGTCCTAGCTTTCCACCGGGACAATCTCCTTCGAACCATATTCAAAACCGGCTCCCAAAACACCACACGGTTCATATTTGCTCCGACCTTCATCCCCAAATAATCAAACGGCATGGCCTCACCATTACACTTGAGAATGTTAGCCATTCTATCACGCTCCCCTTCCCCCACATTCACACCATAAAGGGCACATTTGTTGAAGTTGACCTTGAGACCCGACACAAGATAGTAACACCGCAAGATCCTAGCCAAGTTGAAGGCATTATCATCACACCAATCACCCACAATCATGGCGTCGTCGGCATAGAAGATGTGACTAACAACCGGCCCATCCCTGGGGAGTTTAACCCCATGAAAAACGCCCATCTCCCTAGCCTTTCGGATCATCCAATCCAAACCTTCCATCACCACCACGAAAAGATAAGGCGATAACGGATCTCCTTGACGCACACCCCGATGGCAATTGAACTCCTCGGTAGGAGATCCGTTAATAAGGACCGAGGCCCGAGCCGACGAAAGAATCCCCGCCACCCATAACCTCCACTTTAACGGGAACCCCATTTGCTCAAGCATAGAATCCACAAAGCCCCACTCCACGGAATCGTAGGCTTTACGGAAATCTATCTTAAATAAAAAGCCTTTTCTCTTGTTCGACTTCCACCAAGAAACCACCTCATTGACAATAAGCGGGCCCTCGGCGATATTCCTCCCCGAAACGAAACCCAATTGGGTCTCCGAAATGATAGACCCAAGAACCAACTTCATCCTACCGGCAAGCACTTTCGATATAATCTTCGAAAGGCTTCCCAAGAGACTAATGGGTCTAAAATCTCCAAGCTCCACCGCATCATCCTTTTTAGGGATTAAATGAAAAAACGACGAAGCACATCCATGGGATATGTTACCATGAACATGGAAATGATCCATCATTTTACAAACATCATTCTCGATCTCCTCCCAAAAAAATTTAAAGAAACCAAGATTGAAACCATCATGGCCGGGGGCCTTATCACCGTCACAATCCCAAATAGCCGCTTTGATCTCTTCCTTGGTAAACGGCCTTACCAAAATCTCAGCTTGAACAGGCGACACAGAATTGATGCCATCACACACAAGCTCCGGTCTAATTCTGTCTTCCTTAGCGAAAATACCCGAGAAAAACCGTTTCGCTTCATCTTTGATCAACCGGGGTTCGTCCACCCAAACCCCATTCACCCACAGTCCCCCAATTCTGTTACTCGCCTTCGATGCGTTGATAATCCCATGGAAAAAAGCTGAGTTGTCGTCTCCATCTAAAGCCCATCGAACCCGGGCCTTTTGCCGTAAGTCGCTAAGACGTTCCTCCGTTAATCTGCCCAATTTACCCAGCTTTTCACCCCACTCATTTCGTTCAGCAGCATCCAAAACCCGCCCTTCACTAACCAGATCCCAACGTTCACAGTCTTTCCGAAGACCCTCCATTTCTCCCAACCTCACAGCCCTATCCTTCACAGACCACTCTTTGACCAAGCACTTAACCCGCCTGAGTTTACCCATCAACACCTTGTCCGGCGGGACATTTTCATCCCCACCTTGAGACAGAATTCTCTTTATCCCCTCCACCAACTCGGAATTTTTTAAGCACGACGAGAAAAATTTGAATGGGGTAGGTCCAAAATCAGCCGAGGAAACTTTGAGAACTAACGGGCTGTGATCCGACCACAAACGAGGCAAAGCAACAACGGATGCCGCCGGCCATCTCGTAAAGAAATCCGGGCACACCAGCACCCTATCCAATCTGCTGAACTTCTTTCCCCTACCATAAGAATAAGTGAACTTACAACCACCCAAACGATATTCATGAAGATCCCCTTCAATGATGAATCGGTTGAAAACATCCGAATCCCTCCGATTGAACACCGAAGCCATACGATCAGACGAGCTCCTGACCTCGTTGAAATCACCAACGAGACACCACATACCACTGAGAGAATCCATGATTCTCTCAAGTTCCCTCCACAGCGCCTCCTTTTCTCTTCCCCCTTGCGGTGCATATACGTTCACGATATTTAACAACCCCAGATCACCACCCAGCTCTCCCGATGTAACCAGGAAATTTCTATTTTTTATCACCCCTGTTAACCTGAACATTGCCGGATTCCAAATGCTCACTGGTCCACCGGACATCCCATTTGACTCCACCCCTTCGAAAGCAAATCCAGCATTACCCCACAGATGCTGGACCGGAATTGACTCCAAATTCTCACATTTCGTTTCCTGTAAACAAATCAATTGAACCTGATTATCCAACCGAGCCTGACGGATCCAATTCACCTTCTTCACATCCTTTAACCCCCAAGTATTGCAAGAGATGCAATCCATTAACAACCATTTTTAGCAATCACCAATTCAACCTCCGAAGCAACCTGACCCTCGAAACCGTCCAACTTTACCCCGATTAGCCCTCCCACCTTCACCGTATTTGTAACCTCCGCTCCAAACCGACTTGATATCGGATCAGGTTCAGTGACCGGCTGAGTCTCCGGCACCACCTGTTGAGACAAAACACCCGACCCCTTCTGAGATCTAAATTTCTTAGGTCTCCACACCCTATCTCCATTTGCACCGGATATGGGCCCAGCCCCGCTACTGGGAGAAGTTACCCCATTTCCCACCACCGATGGGCTCAAAGACTTGGGCCTCTCTCTCTTATCATTTTTAATTCCCTTAGCAGAAACCTCCCCATCCAAGCCCACATCAACAGGCCCACCTCCCCCTTCCACGTGCAATTGATTGTTCATGTGGATCTGGTCCACATCACCCACAGCCGCCTTTTCCAAATTTCTAGGGGGAATAGAACCGTTAGGCACCTCGGGACCAACATTCCCATCACCATTCACCGACAAAGTCACATCCACCGAGGAATATGACTCTTCACCATCCTCCGACGTCTCCTCGTCTCCGGTCTCCGACTCCGCTGCCGGAGCCAGAAAATCCGGCTTCCAATCCCGCCGGACCTCCGACACATCGCAGACGAATTTTTTCCCAACCCATGATACCGATCGTCGAACCGAGATGTGATCGAACCTATTCACCAGAATCCCAACTACGTTACCTTCCAGGTCTTCATCCTCCAAGCTGGCTTCCGACGGACAGCAAACCACCCCGACCGATCCCGCCACCGAATTAAATGTATCATGAGCCCATAATTCCGGCGGGATCCCTCGGATTTTCACCCACACTAACCTTTCCGGCAGGTAGGCTTGACCTCTCCACATCACCAGTTCCGAAAACCAGATTTTCCAGAGAGCCTCAACAGCCAAAACGTCATTTGCATCCTGTTCCGACGTGAAGGTCACCAAAACATGTAACCCTCCCAGCCATTTGACACTCCACCCATCCATCGGCAAATCTTGCATCAAGGATTTGATACGACACAACTTACCAACATCCTTTGCCCTACCCAGAAGAGACCTACCGCACCACTTATCGATAGCCTCAGAAGTCGTCGCCGTAATCGGGATAACCACCTCCTCCTGACCACCGGCCACCTGGGCGAAAGTCCTCGGACCACCTTCAGCCCCATCATTTCTCAACCCTCCAACCTTTTCCCCCCACCTGTGCACCGTATTCATCTTGGTATGGCCATTCACCGGTTTCCTATTCCGATCAAACTTTTGAAGATTCACCGAGATTTTGAGGAAGTCCATTTTGATACCATTCAACCGTTCTTCCAATGCCACTTTGTCCCTGACGTTACGGAACTTGACGAACCCGAAAGGACTGCCAGCCTTATCCACACGTCCCGGAAGATACACGTCTGCCACATCTCCAAATCTGCCAAACTCCCTCCATAAGTCCTTCCGCTCCACACCTGACGGAAGATTAGACACAAAAAAAAGACGTCCACTGTGCCTCCTCACTTCTAACCCTAGCACCCATCTCTACCGTACAGCCGTTGCACGATATCCCACAACCTTCACACTGATAGAACCACTCGTTTCTAAGCCCAGCAAGATAACGCCGGCGAGGAAACCAGAGTGCTATTAGTTGACGGACAATGAGACACAGCCGGAAAAAGATGACGTCATGGAATAAAAACAATTACTTTGAAACGATATAGTCAAATGTGGTATTTTTGGTCTATTTACTTCAATGGGTAAAGATAATGTGGAAAACCCCTCCATAGCCTAAAACTTAAAAACCACTTAAATGAATGTTAATAAAGTAATTTAATATTTAATTATTGAATATTATCACTACTATATTCCCTTCATGTTTTATATATTTACAGCACCCCCCTCCTCTTCCCCTCCCTCCCACCCCCCCCCCCCCCCAAACCCCCCACACCCCACCCCCGTTGTTGCATATATGAAACATAACTATATTGCATGTATGTAACCCTAACCCCCCCCCCCCCGGGTGTTGCATACATGCAACATAATTATATTGCATGTATATAACCTCTAACACACACCCCCGGGTGTTGCATATATGCAACATAATTATATTGCATGTATATAACCTCTAACCACCCCCCCCCCACACACACACACCCCGGTGTTGCATATGTACAACATGACGTATTTTTAAATTTTAGTTTGCTATGTTACATATATGCAACATGTCATGTTGCATGTATGCAAAATGCAATGTTGCACATATATGCAACATGCTATTTTAGCATTCCGGAGTTATTCAAATTTAACTCAATCCAACCAACAATAAACTAACAAAAAAATAAAAAATAAACTAACACCAATTTGTTTCATGCATCCCATTCAAACAGAACTACACATCAATACATAGTTTTTTTTACAACATATATTTAAATAAAAACAACTAGCAAGACACTAGGGAACCATACATAAAATGTCAAAGCACGACAAAATTACAAAAAGGAGAAACAAGTATTACATAAAAATACATGACAATACCAGGGCGAAAACAACATGCCTCGTTACTCCAATAACCTAAGCATCAACATTCTAGCGTGATCGAGCACCGTATAATATCTTTTAACCCCTTTTCAGCAGCCCATCAAAATCGTTTGCGATGGTGTGCAAGAGACTCCAACAGTAGAGCAACCCAACCCTTAAATTATATCATCCCCTCATTACCTGATAACTGTATAGTTTCACATAGATCATTGGCATCCTTTGATTCATCTTGTTGTTGTGTCGAATCACTCGATGAACAGTCTCAGGAACATACTCTAATACAAGGTTAAGATAAAGCTCTTCCTTTTATGTGGTTAAAGAAGAAATGTTTCAAGGCAACAACATTTGGATGATCCAATACGCGCATAGTTTGTAGCTCCCGGTTTTTTTATCTCTTGTCTTGAAGAATCTTTTTAATGGCCACTACTTCTCCAGTTTCCAAACACTTGGCCTGAAACACAACTCCAAATGATCCATGCCCAAGAACACGCTCTGCCATGTAACTAATCGTATGTATCAAATTAAAAACTACATCATTAATAACAGGTTGATACTAATATAACTGTCCACAAAATAGAGTCTGCATAATCAATGATTCAATGTTACCTGTTTCGGCTGACCGTTTCTACCACCAATAGTCGTCACAATTATATAACATGTCTCTGCCCCATTGCCATCAACAATTGCGGGCTCCATTTCTTGATAGTAACTAACCCTATCATCCTTAATTTTCATGTCATTCATCTCATCAGGCAACTTTTCAGCAGCAATTGTATTGCCACTAGGTTCCCTTACTCCAGATGTAGGTACCACACTTACCGAAGCCACATGTGTGGCGATTAAAACAGTTTCTTAAGCTTTATGATCTTATCTGCAAACAAACAGAGGTAGAAAACTCAATCTTATCGAACTAAACAAATACAAACGAAAATTTGAAGGAAAATTGGATTTTAATAATACAAGTTTTGCCTAGTTGGCGGATAATAATACGAGTTTTAGATTTCCCTCACAATAATACCAGTTTTCAAGGTATTGGATTCTAATGATACACCGTTAGTTTTTTACTAACGGTGTTAGTTGCTGCTTACTTGGCAGCTGACGTGGACTGTTATGTGTGTTTTTAATCAAGTTATTGAAATGCAAGGGTTGTTTTTGTAACTTCTATAAAATGGGTTATAAGAAAGAAAAAAAGAGGAGAAAACAAAAACTTAATCGCTTGCTGCAGCTGCGCACTTTCCGGCATCCTCCGCAACACCCACCGCCGCCTCCGACACACACCTTCCTCCTCCGGCGACCATTGCTTGCTGCAGCTGTGCACTTTCCCCCCTCCCCTCCGATTTAAGTTTTTAACCCCGGCAACCCTTTCTTCCTGCTCCCCGTTCGAACCCAACCCCTCCATAACAAATCATATTCCGGTGTCTTCGACCATTAATCTGTAACAAAGCAGAGATGGTACCGAGTTTGGAGATGAACAAGATGATGTTGTGAAACAGGGGCGATTTAAGGATTCCGGCGACCACTAATCTGTCGCGATTCCTTTCTCTTCTCTTCTACGGCGGTGCAAGACCCGATTAGGGTTCCGGCGATTTAAAATAGGGGCGGAGGATTGTGGACCAGATATCCGATTGTTGCTCCGATTTGGTAGGTCATATCACAACCTGCTCTTCCCATCTCTTTATTCCGAACCTAAACCGGAATCAGATACGTAAATCACCAAAATCGGATGCTATCTGATTAACCCGATCAATCGATGGATGGAATGTTAACTAGGTCGTCGTTTTGCAGATTGTTGAATATGAGCAATTTCATGGATTTTATGTATGTTGAAATTGTTGAATGGATGATTCGATGTTGCTTGGAGAAAAGAAAGGAGAGATAAACGATGCCGAGGTCGTGATCCGGGCGGACATATGGAGGTTGACGGCCGGCGGTGGTGGTGTCCAGGGGTGGTGGTTGAAGGAAGGAGACGATGTTGGGCTTTTAGGTGTTTTAGGTTTTTATTTAAAGCAATTATGGTTCCTTGTAAATTAAAAAATACAACTATAGTCCATCTATTTTAATAACTTAATTTTAAAAAGCCATGTAGGATCCACATCACCAGTCCAGTCAGCAAAAACTAACACCGTTAGTAAAAACCTAACGGTGTATCATTAGAATCCAATACCTTGAAAACTGGTATTATTGTGAGGAAAATCTAAAACTCGTATTATTATCCGCCTACTAGGCAAAACTTGTATTATTAAAATCCAATTTTCCAAATTTAAAACATAAAAGCAAGTAATTTCACAAACTTCTCAAAATCATGAAATATGGTGCACACTTATCAATCTGACAACATTCAGCATCAATTATTTGATAGATCTTTAGCATTAATACTGGAAACAATAAGTAGCTAAAACCCTTGTAGATAAAACAGATTAGAGGACATTACACAACAGATCTCACATAAAATTTCAGAATATATCATCAAAAACTGGAATTTTTGACTTTTTCGAAGGAGTAGAATCAAAGTCGTGATGAAATATGGGGATCTGGAAGGACTACCGTAATGATTTTGCAACAAACACCTAGGGATGATAGGGATTGAGATTAGACGATGGACAATCGATGAGATTAAGATGAAGAAAATAATAAAGTAAAGTAAGGATGACGAGTGTTGACAAGGTACCGATGATGACTGGTGGAGAAACATGTAGTAGGGACTTAGGAGGAGGAGAAGTAATTAGGGTTCTTGAAATTAGATTTCTCGCACAACACACGCTCGTTGACCTGCTGCTACTGCTTGCCCAGAGAGGCGATCGGAGGTCGCTGGAGAGGGCAATCGGAGGTCACCGAAGAAGGCAATCGGAGGTCGCCGAAGAAGGCAATCGGAGGTCGCCGGAGAAGGCAATCGGAGGTCGCGAGTTTCTTCAAGTTTAGGAGGGTCACTGTTCTTCAGAACTAGAAAATAGCTTAATAAAAAAGAGTTTTTAGGTTTTTAGGATAAAAGAGGTTTTTAAGTGAACTCAACCCAATAACTTTACTTCCATAATATTAGCATATTAGCAACCAACATCTAATTTCAAATTCGAATTTCACTTCCATAAATCTGAGAAAATAAGAACTGTATATATATCAGCTAAGGTACCTATTAAATATAGGGTTGGGTTCTATAGAAAACCAATATTTTGCAAAAAACTAAGAAACCAAGAAAAAAATATTACTTTTTAAACTTTTTTATATGTTTCTTTCATTATTTTAAGAATACTGGAAAAAGAAAAAACTTTAAAAACATTTTCGAGTTTTCTTAAAAAATAAAATAAAATTCAAATTTTAACTTGAAATTAATAATGCACTATGCAACAATAATATAAAATTGGTTTATGAATGTCAATTCTTTGTTTTTTAAGTTTCTTTTTTTAATAGTTTTGCTTATAATGCATTATGGAATGACCGTTAATAAAAGTCAAGGACAGTCATTATCAAATGTTTTTTTGTATCTCCGTTCCAAAAAAAATGTTGTTTTGTATCTGAAGAAATTCATGTTTTAGCCATGAACAATTATATGTTGCCTTATCAAGAGTGAATAGTAAGTCTAGGTTGAAAGTTCTCATTTAGATGAAGATGGAAGAGTCACAAACGAGACGATAAATGTTGTATACAAATCTGTATTTTCCAATCTGTAATTTTCAAACATTTTATGTATTATATAAAGGTAGGCAATGGATTTATGATTGTTACTATAATATTCTATTTACTTAACAATTTTTTTAAAACCCAACCATTCAATGCAAGGATATCAAAGACTTGTAATATATAAAAAAACCAACGAGTTATAAAAAAACTAGATAACTAAACATCGGTTATAGCTTGATTTATAAAATCTAAGAAAACATAAATATAATTTGAAAGGGGTGGTTCCAAATGGGCTCCTTATCTTCTTCCCCACCCAACAAAACAATACAAAAACAAATAACAAAAAAAAAAAAAAAAATCATCAGGAACCAGAAGCTCAATCTTTATCCTTTTCTTCATCACCATGGCAGAAGCTGTTATGAGCTTCAAGATAATCAACTCTCACATTCATCATAAGCCTTCTTTCCAGACAACAAGATTGGAATCAAAAGCAGTAATCTTTACCATTTTGATCTCAGTTTATAATTTTATTTTAACATTAACTCACCCCAGTGAACTTATTCATGTTTCTTGATTTTCAATTTTCAGCTTAGACAATTTGCAGGCTCAAGGTTCATCAATGGCGTCCATCTGGTAACTAGATTCTGCTCATCATCTTGCAATTCATTATCATCATATATCTTATGATAATGGGGTTCTATTTTGTAAATACTCTCATCATCTTGAGTGAACACAGGGGTAGCAATTACAAACACGAAAAAAATAATATCTGGTTTTAGGTTATCATATCTAACCCGTTTAAAAACGGGTTGTATTCAGGTTAACATGTTTAACCCATTTTGTTAGACATGTGGAGTTGTGGACCCGCCAACTTGTTTAGTGAAACAGGTCGACCCACTAACCGTTTCTAACCCGCTTAAACTATTTTTTACAATCTACAAATTTTTACACGAATAAAAATACGGACGTATATAGATAAATGGATTGAACGGGTCGTGTTTGGATTACACGATTTTACGTGTGTGAAGTTTAGGGATGATATTTTTACGCGAATAAAAGTAGGGACATATTCAGGTTGAACAACTCAACCCGTAAACCCGCTAACCTGACATGATTGACACCTCTATGTAGCAATCCATTGTTGAAGATAGCAAAAGGTGTAGATTGAATGCTCTACCAGATTTGACATTAATGGCGGTTTTAGTTGAGCATATGGAAGGCCAAAGAGACCTCATCACCCACAAATCCATATGGCATCTCAATGATCAAACCATCAAGAACATATGTGAGTAGTCTTGCTTGATTTTAATTTGATACATTTTGTTATAAATGATGTTAATTCGTGTTTCGTACTCGTTGTAGATACTTTATACATAATGTTTACGGTTTGGGGTTGTTGCTTCTTCGGTTCAACAAAGGTAAGCGTGTTAGAGTCGCTTTGTTAGTACGACTTTTTTTTTTTTTTTTAAATAAATTTTCTGGTTTCGTCACTGACTCTATGACCATGTGCGAAATGTGTTAGGATCCGTATTATGATTCAGAACAGTATAGGAAAGATGGAGGAGATGGAACCGGGCATTGGGTGTATGAAAAGGTATGTAACATCATCCGCATGACCGCATCTATAGAGTATATTGTACGATGAATTATAAGGTGTTTATGGTCTGGTTCGGCCAATTTTAACGAAGTTTTTAGACCGTTGGATGATGGATCAGCCAAACCAACCTAGCTTAAGGGATTTGTTTCGTTTGTAGGGTTCATCCATTTCTATCTAAATGTATTAAAGTTCTTAGAATGATATATAAAAGAAAAAATCATCATAATGATCATATTGACCTTTATTTTTATCAAAATGACCATAAAAATTGTCTACACACAAAGGCTAGAGTCAGCCACGCGTATGCCTTTCAATCATTGGATATTCTTTGGTTTCACATATTAACGTCCTTTTTAGCCTTATGGGACATGAGGCGGTTGTTAATTCGTTGACATATGAGACCAGAGAATATCCAATTATTAGAAGGTAAACACGTGGCCGGCTCTAGCCTTGCCTTCTTAGCCGGTCACGCCTATGTGGCGTGTCGTGATCGGTTCATTGTGGTCAATGGTTATGATGTGTAGCCAAGATTTTTATAGTCATTTTAATAAAAACTATAGTAAACTTGACTATTTGAGTGATTTTCCCTATACAAAATTTGTTCTTAAATATAATGCATATTTCAAAAATAAATAAATAAATTAGTTAGTAATGGTAAAGTATTAGAATTTCCAAATCAACGGTTGGTCAAACAGTTAACCTGTTAAAATCCAAGTTGTATTAATCTCAAAAAATTATCTTAACCGATGAAAAGTGATGTTTTTTTTAACGACAAGCTACATTAATCATAAACATAAACTATTCTACTTATTATAATTAAACTTATTATGTCAAGATTCGAACATTAAAACTCCAACTAAGAGGCAAAAACCTCTATTAACTGAATACATTCACGATGATATGTTATATTTGTCGTAGCAAGAGGACATAGAAGAGAAGGCAAGAGCGGCACTATGGCGTGAAGAGTTGATCGAGGAGATCGAACAGAAAGTTGGAGGGCTACGCGAGTTAGAAGAAGCCAAAGAGGAGGAACTTGTCGGGTGATTAATTAGATATATTCTATAGGATTAAACTTTGTTAATACTTACTTATACATTGAATATCTTGTTAAACATAAATTATAAAAATTAATCATGTATTTTCATGTGAAAAAACATAGGTACATACTTATAAAGGTAATGTTGTGGTCTTAGTAACGAATAAACCTTATCATTACACATGATCTTGGATAGATGACACATTGATTTATACAAACAAATACAGAATAGATCATTGCCGATGTACTTTTGTTATAATCTGCCTAGGATACTCGGTCAAACTTGATGGTATATCGCAGATACATAAGAAAATAATAGTAGATTAGTATCTGACACAATATGTCGCAAAAAATTGACTAGAAACATAAATAATAAAGAAATGAGATCCAATACATCAAAATTGACATAATATACCGCAAAAAAGTAGACTAGAAACATAGAAAATAAAGAAATCAATACATCAAAATTACACCATTGTGCCCAAGTGATTACCTTAGTTCTTCCTCATCCTTTTCTCAATCCTAAGAAAGCCCAAAGACTTGATAGCCACCAAAATCCTCTCAATAGAGGCATGGATATTTTTAAAGATAGCATCATTTCTGCCCACCCACCCATATGCACCAAAAACCGCTACCGCTTGAATCAACCTCCTTTTTAACTTCGAGGCCCAGGTTATATCGGGCAACCCAACCGCGTCCTTAATGATGAACCGGATGAACGGGAACACGTCACACCAAGACGCAACATTATCCCAGATTTCAACCGCAACTCTGCTCCCCAAAAAGATTTGCTCTGCTAACTCGTCACCTCCACCACACGTTTTGCAAGTAACACCATATGTATTAATATTTCTACTCGTGAGTGCAACCAGCGTTGGAAGTCTTCCCATTTCAGCCCTCCAACACAGGATATTCACTTTACTTGGACCCCACTTATTCCAATCAAACGGGTAAAACATGACTTGATGCCACCTTCGATGGTACAAGTGTTCAGCATGCTTAACAGCATTGTTTTAGAAACCGGTTTTGAAGTTGAACCGGAAAAGTTTTCGGGACCGGTTAGACCGACCGGTTCACCGGTTAGGGGATTTTAATATATATCTTTATAAAAAATGCTAATAAACTTGTACACTTAAACAAAAATAGTTAAATACAATTTTAATCCACTCAAAAATAAAATCAAATAAGTATTCCACAAAAAAATATAAGTTTTAAAGTTCACAAATAACTAGGGCTGTTCAAAAAGCTCGTGGATCGGAGCTCGCTCGGAAATAGCTCGGAAGGAGCTCGCTCGAAGGTGGCTCGGTTTGTAACCGAGCAGAGCTGAGCCAGTTCGATTTGTAAATGAGCCGAGCACGAGCCAAGGGTGGCTCGGCTCGTAGCTCGCTCGGTTTTGGATCGTTAGCTCGCTCGGGTTTGACTCGATTTTATTTACCTTATTTTATATTTTATATATAATATTTAAATATGTACAAGTCCATTTTATAGAGTGCCCAAACAAAATAACTTGTGTTTTTATCCTAAATCCCTGATACAATATAAGTATACGCCATAAATCTCTAAATCCTTACGGTTTAGTTTTTCTCAATTTCCGCTTTGAACATTTATCTTGTAGTTGTTACCTTGTTGGATTTGATGTGTGGTGTATTTTGTACTTGTGTCGTGTATGTGTTTAACATGCATTTTATAAACCATCAAATGATTGTTAAATCGTTTTACTTTAATGTTGTGTCTACGATTTCTTTTTAAAATCAAGCCAAAACCAAACCGAGTCGAGCTCGAGCTCAAAATTTCAACTCAGTTTAGAATTCGAGCCGAGCCGAGCCAGCTCGGTTTATAATTCGAGCCAAGCCTTGGCTCGGCTCATGAAGAGCCCTCCAAATAACAATAAAGTATGCATATATAATAAAAATGATTCAAAAAAAATAATAAAAAATCGGTTGAACCGGACCGGTTTAACCGGGAAAAACCGGTCAAAACCGAAAAAACCGGTCAAAACCGAAAAAACCGGCCGGTTTGGATCTCATACAAAACCCTGAAAAAACCGGACATAAAAAGCCAAAGACCCCCAAAAATTCCGATTAAACCGATTTAACCGGCCGGTTCAAACCGATTTTAAAACACTACTTAACGGTGAACAAGCCAAATTTAGGGTCATCCCACCTCCAACTAGAGCCCAAAGTCTGCAACTCTTCAAACTCCAAGGGTGTGGATGGGGGCTGACCTCCAACTCCAACCCCCCACCATTGCACCAATCCTGCACTTTGCATCTTTTATCATGTAGCAATCTTAAATATACCATGATAAGGGTAACTTTTTTTTTAATTTAATAACAATTTCTAAATTTTATAGGATAAATACATCATCATAGAACCTACCTTTTTAATTATGAAGTTTAACTTTTTTTTAACAACAAATTTTATTATTTCTCCGAATTTTATCATTACCAAAATTTAAACTTTGGTTTTCACTAAAGAGGCTTTACTCCTTATTAGAGGTGGGTAAAAAAAACCGATCGCTCGACCATGTTAGGACAAAAAACTGGAACCAGTTTCTTAACAGACCGATTAGAATGGCAACAGGTTACGGTTTTCAAACCCGCCTGCCGGTTATACATGGTTCCACCCCTCATGTTCACAAACCGATTGCTAGGTTGCAAAAAAATCGATAAAAACCCTTAGAAAACCAGCTAAACTGTTTCTAACGGGTCACATCGGTTACAAACCAGTTACAAACCAGTTACACGGTTTTTCCCCTCAAACTGGTTACCTTCCCCTCAAACTGGTTACCACCTTCACCGATTTTGATCGATCAAATATCCTAATCAAAACCGGTTAAAAAAAATACTCATTATCACTAGGTTACAACCTAACTATTAAGGGTGGGTGGATATGGTTTAGGCAAAAAAGTTTTAGACAAACTTTTTAACCAATGGGGTGATGACATAGGAGAGAGAAATAAGTTTAAATTTTTGGGTGTTTTGTAGAGTGTATGGTTTAGGCAAACTTTGGTTTAGGCAAATTTTTTAAAATAGTTTTTTTTATTATTTAACTTTTTTTTAAACTAACATTTAATTAAACTACAACATAAAAAATAAAACATTCACTACAACATAAAAAACATTCATTAAATAAATAAAAAAAATTACAAGTTCCTAAAAAATATAAAATTAGGTTAAAAAAAATTACAAACTCCTAAAAAAACCAAAGATCATACAATTTATGAAGAAACCACCATCTAATAATTACACTCCCACCTATAATATTGGTTTGTAGACGCAAATTATTGAACTTGCGAAAAGTGTACCGGAAAAATTCGGGTTGGGGTCCGTATCGACCACTAACTAAATCCATAAACGATTGTTGTTGATAAACCCTGGTTGTGAAGGTGGTTATGGAGGCGTTTGAGAGTAGAAAACGGGTGGTGGTTGAGAATGAGGTAAAGTAGAAGATTGACCGATATTATGTCGGACTTTCGGTCGAAACTTTTTGTTGGCGGTGACGGGTGATTTCTTTTTCCTTGGATCCATTTTTTGGTGTTTAATGTAGAAGAAATATAGAAGAGATGGAAATATTGTGGTATAAAATGAGATAGAAATGGGGTTTATATATGGTGAAATGTGTTGAAAAAAAAAATTAACTAGTAGCCGTTGCTCTCAAATGGTAAAAAAAACGGTCGAACATCATCGGCAAGGCTCAACAAAATTTACCGAAAAATCTTGTAGATTTGCTGAAATGAAACTCGCCGAGAAGGGAGTAGCCGGTTTACTTGCCAAAAAAAAGAGGGTTGCCGAAGGGGGCATGCCGAACTATACCTCCACCCTAATATCTTCCCGTCATAACATTTAAAGTCACACAAAACGAGAATGCACCATATCCTTGGATATGGATGTCAAAACATAGCTGTAGTGTGGTGTTCTGTTTTTCCTAGCTCCTAGCTAGCTTTGTTCTGTTTGTCCTTTTTGTGGTAATAAATTGCTCTTACATAAAAAAACCTATTACTGTTTGATCGTATCCGTTTTCAAAGTGACAACTCGATTTTAATATTTAAAATACACTACAAGTAGAATCATAGGTAGATTTTTTATTTTCTTTTATTTTATTTTATTTATTTTTGAATAGCTCATATATAACACCAATACAACACCAAGAAAAATCATAGGTAGATGTTGATATAAAAAAATTACACTATTCAAATTACAAGTCAATAAAAAGAAAACATTAGAAATCAATGTGATAGGTAACGTGCCAGTAATTTAAATAATAATGACACGTTATATCTACTCAGCAAGCTCATCCATTCGCAATTCTTTAAGCAATAATTGTACATGTGGATATAATTCACATAGTGTTTAAATATTATTAAGTAGTGAATTTAAACTGATTTTTTTTTATTTCCTTAAAAAAATAGTTAAATTTAATTATGTTTGAATTATATATGTTTACGTGTTTATTTTCTGTAAATAGACAGACGGTTTTTAATTTGTTGTGTTATTTTATTTATAAGTAATGGGTTGTTTGCGCGATACAGCGGGAAACACAATCAATTGAGAGTACACTATATGATAACTAGTAGGGTCCTTATATGCACATAAAGTCATAAACGGTTGAACAAATAATTAGGAGTGTAATTTAGTCATAGGTTTCTATTAACAAAATATTGATAACTTATTAATAGATTTATTACTTTTATTTATGAGTAACTAACGTGATGATGGTAATTTACATATATATCCCTCCAAAAAACTCTTAAAATTTTAAGTAAACTACGTTTTTTGTCAATCTAATATGTACGTATTATAATATAGTATAGATATAGATAAACACTTATATTTACTCAGTTGCTATCAAATAACTTTAGTCTAATGGTAACGACCAATTTGTATAAAAAAAAATGTCACCTTTTAAATTGTGGATCGGAGTGTTTAAGATTCATAACGGATATAATAAATAGAATTATGTACGTGAGTTACGTCTTCTAATAGTTCCCTCAGTGTTTCCTTCAAGGCACAGAAATTTGGTTACATGGGATCATGATTTTGAACCATGATCAAGTGAATAATTCAAAGGAGTTTTCATAATTCTTATAAAAGTTAGTTTGAACTATCTCTATCAATAATATTCAAGATCTATAGTGTAAGATAGAACCTAGACCCTCTGATTAGAACCAGGTGCATACATATTACCAAATAGAACGACATGTCATGTTTATGTGACATTTTATTAAAAAACCTGCTGTTCAAAAAAAAAAAAAAAAAAATATTAAAAAACCACCACCAAAAACCCAAGCTTAGCAAGAAGCTAAGCCGGAACCCCACCTTAATACATCAAACACATACTATGTATATAATTAATGTGAGATACAGAAGAGAAAAGAAAATCATATAAAAGGATTTTTAAAATAATAAGAAGTTGATGTTTGATGCTTTTGTTTAATGCTTATTGTTTTTAAAATTTTAGATGGACCTTCTAAGAAACAAAAATTAATAGAGTCACTGAGTTGTATATTGGAGCGATTACTTTGGTATGAATGAGCATGATACTTTTTAACTTTTTATATTATGATCAAAAAGACATTTTCACGTGAGTTCTAACCTCCATTTTTTGCTAAAAACACCATTTTTATAGGGTCGTTTCACCCAAAACGGCCGTTTTAGATGAAACGATCCCAAAACGATCTTAACGGGATGACGTGTCGCGACAACGAAACCTTAAAATTCAGGGGGTCCCCCTGTTTGAACGACCGTTTTGTACGAAACGATCCCAAAACGATCGTTTTAACAGAAACGATCGTGAGGATTGGGTTTTTTAGTAAAAAGGGGGGTGTCTATAGCCAAACCCTTTTTAAAACTTAAAAATAAAAAGTAAAATTTGAACAAACTACGAGAACGATTTTATAATTTACTCTTTGTTTTAAGTATTCTATTTATAATTATTAGAACGTCTAATATTCTATTTAGAATTGTTAGAACGTCTAATATACCGACGCTGGATGGCATTTCTTAATGTAAAACTTGGCCTTGTTACCAATAGCACATGTTTATTACCAATAGCACATGTTTATTGTGGTATGATCTTCATAGATATCTTCCCTTATCGTCATATAAGAGTGGTCAATGTCATATTAAATAATTATATATCTCTACAAAAATTAACCATTTTTCATGGTGATAACTTAGGTTTAGTGGTCATTTTATGTATCATTAGGATTTTCTTTAAACATTAAACTACATAACTTTAAATCTACCTCGACTAAGGGTTGTTTGTTTACATCCGAATAACCTTATTAAGTGGTAATGTCTAAGTCGGTCAGATTCAGACCATTTTTTTGGGTGACAATGTCGAAATCGGTCAATTTCAAACCGTTTGTTTCACGCATCTGAATCGATTTCTTGCCTTTTAATATCATCTGGATCGTTAAGACATGTACACCTTTCTGAATGACACAGACCTCTTACTGGTTAAACACTTAATGATACAAACCTCTTAGTGATTCAGCACTCAGTGATATAGATGTTACCAAACAACCCTTAAATTATTTAAGTCCATCTTCAACAGAGTTCATTGTCACCATAATGTACTAACATAACTCTAATAATTTTACTATTAAACCAGCCCCAACCCAAGCCTTTACAAAGCCTCTTAAGATTATGGAAGATTGGATTTTAATAATCATAGTTATTGTCTATTGCATGATATTAATCCTTATGTCATTTGTTCCTTACAATAAACTAGAATTTAAAAGCATTGGAATCTATTACCGTCATTAAATGACCACTAATGCATTAAGTAAAATAATAACTGGACATCACTGTGAGTCTTATCCAACATGTTTTTAATGTATGTGAAGAAAAGTTTTTTAAAAACAACCAATCATGATTAAAAGCTACAAAAAATCAATAAACATTTCTTCATAACATCAAAACATACAAAAATCCTAAGAAAACATATGCGTTTGAGCCCAGTCACAAAAAACATGTCA
This sequence comes from Deinandra increscens subsp. villosa, assembly GCA_039602395.1. Lineage (NCBI taxonomy): Eukaryota > Viridiplantae > Streptophyta > Magnoliopsida > Asterales > Asteraceae > Deinandra > Deinandra increscens. The sequence continues at coordinate 6,433,568 of JBCNJP010000002.1, forward strand.
CATAAGACGTCACCGTAATGCTCAATCATTAAAAAGTAAAATTTTACTTAACGACTTAGTGGTCATTTAACGACGGTTTAATAAATTCCAATGACTTTAAAATTTAATTTATTATAGAAAAAAATAATATCCGGATTAATATCAACAATAAACGATAATAGAATGGAAAATTGGAATTAAATAATCCCAACTTTTAAGTATTGGCCTACAATAATCCCACATTTCAATATAACCCACAACGGTCCCAACTTTTCAATTAATTATTTAGAATGGTCCCACCGTCAAAAAAACTAACACCGTTAGTTTTTAATCCTACATGGCGATGACGTGGCGTTGACTTGTATTTTTTTTTCTTTTTTTTTCTCATAAAAAGCCACGTATCATCTTCTCTCTAACCCCCCTTTCTTCCTCATTCACCCAATCTCTACTCCTATCTCCCTCCCTTGTTCGAAATAACCCACTAGCAACCACCATCCGCCAAACAATAAAAAAATATCGTATAATGGAGGGTGGATACGAGTACGACGGCGAACTAAAAATGAAGGCGGCGGCGGAGGGCTGTGAGACGCCTAGACACGAGGGTTGCCGGATTTCGCCGGTGCCGGCGATGTGTCCTCCACCACCAAAAAAGAAGCGGTGGTCATCCTATAGTAGCGACGAAAAAGAGCCACCAAAAACGGGTATTTCCGATCATCGGAGATTGAAATATTTTTTTGCAGGAAACAAAGCTTTTATTTTTTAGATTTGTTTTTTTTACTCATAAGAATACATATGGGTTTTTGTGAAATATCGTGTCTTTTTAAGGATTGATGCGATCGCGATAACGCACCAAACACATAATTGAAATATCTCAAATCCAATTCCAAGATCCGTTACAAGTTAAATCCAGATTGAAATATCTCAAATCCAATTCCAAGATCCATTATGCTTCTACAACATCATGTTGAAAACCTAGCCGTGGTACATTTGTCTTGCTAATTTCAGGGCTCAAAGCCACCGACGCCGCTGTAAACTGATGGCTAAAATCAGGGCTCAAAGCCCCCCCCCCCCCTTTGGCTCTAGTCGCTGGCGATTGAAATCAAGCAGGAGATAAGGTTGTAAAAATTGACTAAGGACCCTCGATTTTGAACTAGAAACGAAGCGAGGAGTTTGATTGGAGTTCACCGAAGGCTAGAAGCAGGTCGCCGGAAGGAGTGATGCTTGCTGGAGAGTCAGACGGAAAGTGGCCGGATGGTGGTTGCTACTGGGTTATCTTGAACAGGGGAAGGAGATAAGGGTAGAGATTGGGTGAAGGAGGAAGAAAGGGGGTTAGAGAAAAGATAATATGTGGTTTTTTATGAGAATAAAAAAAAGAAAAAAAAAGAAAATACAAGTCAACGCGTCACGTCAGCTCCACGTAAGATTAAAAACTAACGGTGTTAGTTTTTTTTACGGTGGTATCACTCTAAATAATTAAGTAAAAAGTTGGGACTGTTGTGGGTTATATTGAAATGTTGGATTATTGTAAGCTAATACGTAATAATTGGGATTATTTAATTTCAATTTTCTTACTAATAGAATTATTAAAATTCAAAATCTCTAAATTTATTTTAAAATAACTTATTTTTGTGAGTGGATAAAGTTAATTTTTGTTTAAAAAGAAAAAGAAGGAAACCCTACATTAGACCCCACCAACCCGTTTCTTTCATTTTCTCCAAAGCTTCATCCATACTTCTCTCTCATCAAAAGAACCCATCTTGTTGTGGATTTCTTGATCTTTTCTTGCATCAATATCATCACCAAGTGATGTTTCTTGGATTCTTGTTATCTGGATTTTGTATACCCTCATTTGCTCTTTTGTCTTGCTTCAAATCATAGAAACAAAAAAGGGTTTTTTTGTGGATTTTAATCTTTAACCTCAATAGCATCTTTCCAATGGCTTCTTCATTGAATTCCATCATTTTGCCTGGTTATTTAACTTCTTTTAAAGAAACCCTAATAAATTCAAATGGGTCTCTTTCTCCTCCATTTATTTCCACTGATTTCACCCAAAGATCTCAACTTTTGTCGGTGCACAAGGGTTTCACTTCAAGTTCTTGGAATGCCAAAACCCCTGTTCTTGTAAGCTCAAATTTATAAACTTTTTTCAAGTTTTCATCAAATGGGTTTGGTTTATTCCTAATTTTAGTTTCAATTTTCATGATTACAGGCACATGCTTCAATTTGTGTCAGCAAATCCATGAGATGGTGGGAAAAGACACTTAAACCCAACATGATTGAGATCAATTCAGCTCAAGAATTGGTGGACACACTTTCAAATTCAGGGGATAGATTGGTCATTTTGGACTTTTATTCACCTGGTTGTGGTGGTTGTAAAACTCTACATCCCAAGGTATAAACTTTAAAAAGCCCCATTTTTTAAAAGGTTTTACTCATCAAAATTTGTTTTAATTGGTCCATTTTTTTGGTTTATAATCAGATCTGTCAACTGGCTGAGTCAAACCCTGAAGCAATTTTCCTCCAAGTGAACTATGAAGAACTCAAACCCATGTGTCTATCTCTCCATATTCATGTTCTGCCATTTTTCAGATTTTACAAAGGTCATGAGGGCAAGATTTGCAGCTTTAGCTGTACTATTGCAACTGTAAGTTCTTTCATTATTAATTTCGAATTTTGAATTCAATGTTGAAATGGTTAAATTAATAGCAAAATAAAGGATTTCAGATTGAATGGATCAATTGGGCAAAGGTTAATTGTAATGCATATTGAAAGTATTTATTGAAAAGAATAGGAGAATCTTGAGTTGATTTGGTTAATGTGGAGAATCTTTAATTTTATGCCTACAGATCAAGAAATTCAAGGATGCATTATCAAAGTATAAGCCAGATGGGTGTGATCTTGGTCCAGCTAAAGGATTAGAGGAGTCTGAGCTGTTGGCTTTAGCTTCAACTGGTCAAATTTCACATAATTTGGCATTAAAGTCAACTAAGGATGATTTGCTTCTCAAAGAGATGAATCCACCAACCAAGAATTTGCTTCTTGCATAGGTTTTAGATGCTAGTTTGACATGATTGAAATCATGAAAACAGTTTATTTGCAAGAATTTACCTTTTTAACAGGTCTTAGATTATTCCAACCCGACCCATTACCTAATGGGTCGGGTTGATGGACACCCTAATGGGTCAGGTTAGTGGACATTTTAGGGGCTTGCTATTTTTTTAGTTGATGGACAAGCCCGACCTGTTTTCTATTGTTAAGTTTGTCATTACAGATTGTATCTTGTGAATTGTGATTAATGATGATATTAGTTTTTTTAATTTTCTTACCCATGAGATGAAGGTCCATAGCGTTTGTGGATTTTAAACAGGGACATCCACCTATCAAGTCATTAGAGCAATATCAGCTTTACATCACATATGAGGATTCGTTAGCCTATCCGTAACGGACGTTTTTGGGCCCGATGGCGTCCCATAGCGCCCCTATAGCGCTATGGATCTTTTTTAGCCCTTGAGCATGGTGAAGGCGCCGGTGGAGGGGAGAGATCCAAAAAAACTAGCCGGTGGAGGGGAGAAATCCAAATGATTAAATAACGATTACTAGAGGGTTATAGGGGGTTATCCACTACACCATTTTTTTCTAAAATCCCCCTCGATGATGTGGACGACACATGTCGTATAACCCCCATGAGGTGGGTGGGGGGTTATCCACTACGCTCAGCCTTAGTTCAGAACACCAAATAAATGAATGAAAGAAGATGAAAACCAATCTGCACTATCTACTCATATTATAAAATTTTTAATATAAAAAATAATATAATACTATTGTAATAAAATAACATGCTATAAAGATAGTTCAAATAGAATAAAGGTTTTATAAGATCATATATAATGATCACTTTATTTTTATTAGTTTCTTGTTATTTTAACTCATCATTTTCTTCACTTCATCTTTTAACCTATGTTACTTATTTTTCACCATCTTTTATTTTTTTCAAGTGATCTTTTTGTAAATTTTTAATATACTAGACAGAGAGGAGAGAGAGGTAGGGATAGAGGGGGATGGGATGGGGGGAGAGAGAGGGAAACAAGAGAGATACCAAAATATATATTTTTCCACTCACACCTACTAGCTTAGTCTAGTGACAAAGGTGTATGACCCTTTATTAAGAAGTTTTGGGTTCAAGTCCCACTTCTAAAAATAAAAATAAAAAATAGAAGCTACAAGTTGGGCCAGAGGTTTTCTCACTAGTGGTGAGTTTCCTCCTGATGGGGATTGGAGATGATCGGGTGGGTGGTTTAAAGTCTCCATCAATGATCCATATTTGCCGTTCAAAAAGAAAAAATATATATTTTTCCACCCTCAATTCCACGGTACCAACTAAAAACAAGAATATATATTTTTATTATATTTTTATGACCTAAAAGGCTAAAACTAAATGGAGAACAAAAAAATATGGATTTAGTGTTACTCCTTCGCTGATCATCAAACTAATCAGACTTCATCATACGTTCCTTCAATTTAGAAAGCATGATCGGAAAACAATTGGAATGAAACTGTGAATGCGTCTGTGTATATGTACGAGAGATTTTAGAGAGAAAAATAGGAAACCGATTTCTATTAGAATGTGATGTTACAAATCTGGAATCCAGCCCCTATTTATATGACTGCCCTACTAACGGTTTTACTAACACCGTTAGTAGTTAATACCTTAACCGACATAACCGACTAACAGTCCCTAACGGAAACTGCCTATCCAAACAATCTAGACATTGTTTTGGACCTTATTCTAACGGGCTGGGTTCCCGTTTAATTACAACCCAATGACCTTGGCCTTCGGCCCATAAATATATTGTTTGACCCATTAGACTAATAACATAATTAATAAAAAAGACTAACGATTTACCAACAATACACCTCCTAAATAGTTTGTCTTCACTGCTGCGTTTCTTCATGTTTCACGTTCAAGGAGGATATAATCCTCGTCTGCAAACTGATCAGCGGCTGCCCCATCTTCTTCAGGTTCACTTTCATCATCTCTTGCTTCACCATGCACCCCACTAGGTCCTCCAGTTGGTCCACAACCTGCTGGAAAATCGCAGACTGCACTAACACATCTCTTCTTCCACTTTGGGACTTCATGACCACTTTCTTCCTCAATCTTTTCTTTGGCAACTCGTTCTTTGATCCTCCGTTCTTCCTCCTTGCACCTCCTTATGTCATCTTTATCCTTTTCAGTATAATGAATCTTGTTCTTTGCTTCATGGTAGTAGAATTCGAGCAAATCCAAATACTTTACATATGCCAAACGTATCTCATTTCCTTTACCAAATCCATAACCCATATCTCTACCAATTTTGTTCCATGCTTTATCTTGGCATACCATCTCGTACCCTCCTTCTCTTTGTACCGCCAAGTAAAGGTTAAGGATATCTATCCTACTCCCATCCGATAACGTTGGTTGAAAAGACTTGTTCCTTAGGATTCTAAGGTAATCTTTAACGAACCATTCCACCAAATTTTCAAACTCCGTATGAAAAGCAAACTTGTGTTTCATGAACAAGTCATGAACCTTCAAAAGTTCTATGAAATTGATACAACTATTCACATTTTGATCATTAATTAAAACAATAGACTCACCAGTCAATGTAGTGGGCTCGTAGTTGATCCTATTCCATATGTCTTGTCTTTGCAAATCATGTATCATGTGTGGTTCCCTTTCTATTAGTGATAGATATTCTTGAATCGCTTGTTTCTCTTTGACAAAGAAGTCTTCACGTCCTCCTTGTATCACACCCGAATCTACATCATTCTCATCACCCCCTTCAACGATGATGTTAAGAATCCCATCTTCTTGTTCTTGTTCACGCCCATCATACCAACCATGTAGATATGCCTCGAGTGCATCCCTCTCTCGTTCATATTTCATCTTTTCGGTTAACCTTTCGAAATACCTCTCCAAATAGGTTTCTTCGACATCCACCAAGGCACCCATGTTAATGGAATCTTCATACTTCATCTTCCTTTTTATCATCCTTTCGATGTAACATCGTTCTCCATCGAATACAACCTCCAAACCTTGATGTGTTAATTGATCCAAACTAAGGGAATTCTTTGTATGTTTGGGGTACATAATACACACATTGAATCGTGCGAATCGAGTTTTCCACGATCATCTTTATTTCACCGATTCCATGTATAAAGATGAAATCGTTTTCCCCTTCGATTGTATCCACCCCGAATGTTTTCTTAAATCTGCTAAACATCGATTTATTCCCACACATGTGGTGTTTCAAGCGAGTGGCTACGTACCACATTTCATTCCAAGAACCCCCATCGGTCCCATACACCAAAAACTCCGCTTCTCTAACAGATTTTGGTATATCTAAAAACTTACATGGACAAAATAGCGCGCAATGCTCGACGTCATCACATACGTAACAAGTAGCCACTCCCTTCTGAGTTTTCTGACTTCTCCTTGCCCGTAAACCCTTCTTTCTCGAACCCCTTGCCCGTCTGGCCTTGGTTCCACTTTGCCCCTCATCCACCATTACCGACTTGCCCTTATCCACAACCCTATTTTGCAGATTTAATCTCGAAAGACCCACTGTCACCCCTTTGCCTCTTGCATCGGTCTGGTCAACATGGTTACTGCCCTTCGAATCAACCTTCACGCGAGGAATCACACCCCCTTTTACTGCAGTCGATGATGATGATGGAGATTGGTCTGTCTCCCCGCTGGAGACTGCCTTCGAACGCCAAAACACTGCCCTATCTGCCCTCCCTGGATCGCCCCTTGCTCTGATACCACTGTTACTCCTTCGCTGATCATCAAACTGATCATACTTCATCATACGTTCCTTCAATTTAGAAAGCATGATCGAAAAACAGTTGGAATGAAACTGTGAATGCGTCTGTGTATGTGTACGAGAGATTTTAGAGAGAAAAATAGGAAACTAATTTCTATTAGAACGTGATGTTACAAATCTAGAATCCAGCCCCTATTTATATGACTGCCCTACTAACGGTTTTACTAACACCGTTAGTAGTTAATACCTTAACCGACATAACTGACTAATAGTCCCTAACGGAAACTGCCTATCCAAACAATCTAGACATTGTTTCGGACCTTATTCTAACGGGTTGGGTTCCCGTTTAATTACAACCCATTGACCTTGGCCTTCGGCTCATAAATATATTGTTTGACCCATTAGACTAATAACATAATTAATAAAAAGACTAACGATTTACCAACATTTAGATTTTTAAACTTATTCACAGGTTTAAAAAAACTATCCCAACAAATCAAACATAAGCGGAAAAAAAAATCAGATTCATACAGGTTTCATATTGTCTTAGATGATAATAGAAGATTAGCCAGACGTGGCTATAAAAACAAAAAACAAAAGTATTTTAACCAAAAAAGGTAACATGTTGTTTCGTCCTTGACATCTGGAATCTTCTTAACTTCATCCGGACTTCCACTTTTCACCATCAAAAATTCATAAATCATCAACTTAACTTCTAGTCATTCTCAAATACCTAAAACATATTTCTACGAAAACAAACATAAATTCGACTAAAAGCAATAAAAACCCATCAAACATGTTAGGATTCACCGGGTTTAAAAATATGATATTTGAAACACATCCACCTATCACTTCATTGGAACAATATCAGCTCCTCCTCCTCTACAATCGAATTCAAGAGAACTACATCAAATATTTCATTTTTCACAACCAAAAACGACAACTATTTTCATAACAAGTTCTACAACTTAGGAATTTTCAATAGCATGTTATCACTTCTTATTGGAGGATAAATCCAATTAGATATCCTTCAAATGTGAATCTTTGATGGGATTTATATAAAGGGACGAAGTCATGAAGATAAAACTTATTTTCATTTTGCAAATTTTGTTTTAATTATATGGTTTGTTTCTTATTTGATTTCTTTGATTTGGTCGCTATGACCCAGATGTGACACTAGGGTTTGATTTCTTTTGTTGTGTTTAGACACTTATGTAAAACGATTATGAAATTCGATTTGTGAATGGTTTGATTGTGTTTCTTGATCTTAAATGCGAATATTTTTCCGGAGAACACATCAGTCTTGTTACTAAAATTAACTTAATGAAGTTCATCAAGTTTTAAAACGTTAATACGTTGTTAACTTGCCAACTGGAACAAATAAAAGTTTGGGTTTGTCTATGAGCTCGTGCTAGTTATAGAATCACGTACACAATCTAGTTAAACGTATTGAACAACATGTGCGCTAAATTATAATCGATTCTTCTATCACTGCAACCTACACACTAAGATTAGAACGGCTTGAGCTTAGAATGTAGCAGGTTGACTCTAATCAACGAACGGTGTTTGGTTAGACATTAGATACTAGATAGAGTGGTCGTCAGAACAGTCGATGTCTAGAATTTATACAAGCCGTTTATAAAAGGAATCAATACACGATAACCATTATAATCGTAAGTAGAATTTATACAAGCCGTTGGAATTATTTCATTAAATATTTGAATTCCTTTACAACTTTAGTTAGCTCTTTCTTTAATAATTTTTCACAATACAAAAAATCCTTAAAAAAATCTAGTTTTTGACAAAAAATTAAAACGTATTTGCACTAAAGCATTTTTTATGTTTAAGTTAATCCATATTCCTATAATCCTATGAACATAATGTTAATATCATTCACACTATCACGGAGTGATGAAGTTGGTTTACTTTTAGTGTTATTTATTTGCTGAGTTTGACACCTGACACATGATACGTAAACCATTTTATAATCGTTGATTCCCATCGGTCCGTAACAAGTTCCCGATAAGAAGTTCATACATAGGTTCCTGTGAGAGTTACAATAGAAATTAACAACACAATCACGAAGAAAACAAATTGGGACAGAGATTCATGACTCTTATTCAATGATTCACCACTGCCGATTACAAACAATGAAATGAAGACAAGGAATCGTAAACAGAAATGAAGAATTTGGAATATTGAAGAAGATGAACTCAACTCTCTCTTTTGCACCTAAAAACCCCAAATTTAAATTGACCGTTAATCAGGGATTAACAAAACTTGTTTTAAGAATTACACTTTAACCCCTGTACCTTCATCTTTCACTGAATTGACAAAACTATCCTAAACTTATTACTCATTTAACAAGTTGACTTAGTCAACTACATATTGACTTATCTTTCATAGTAGCTTTATAACTATATTAACCAACAACTCATCATCATCATGCACCAGAGGTTCAATGAACTTATGTACACTAATGTGACAAATTGCTAATGAATACAATTAACTAACTTTGACACTTATAAAGTTCAATATGAAATGCATGTGATCTCAAGTCTATCATTCACAATCTCCACCTTAGGCTTAGAGATCACATGACTGACTTCAATCATGTAATACCCAACATAGTCTTACACAACTCAAACTTGTTCTTAGTCACCACTTTAGTTAAGTAATCTGGTACATTCTCCTGTGTATTCACATATACCACTTTGATATCCCCTGCAGCTAACACATCTCTGATAAAATGTAACTTAACATTGATATGTTTACTTCTCTCATGAAATACCTGATGCTTAGAAAGCTGTATAGCCCCCAGGTTATCACACTTTATTTCTGCAGTACCAGTAGCAAAACCAAATTCTGTAAGTAGTCCTCTTATCCATATTGCATCCTTAACTGCTTCAGTTAAGGCAATAAACTATGATTCTGTAGTTGATAAGGGAACTACTTTCTGCAAAGATGCCTTCCAACTAATTGTACCTCGAAACACTTGAAATATGTATCCTGTGATTGACCTGCCCTTACCAGGGTCTTTAGCAAAATCACTATCTACATGTCCAAGTACAACAAGTTTATCATAACCTATTTTACCATAAGTGATACCCACATTTCTTGTACCATTCAGGTATCTCAACAGCCACTTGGCTCCTTCCCAATGTTGCTTACCTGGATTACTCAAGTACCTGCTGAGAATGCTAACAACATGGCCTATATCAGGCCTAGTACAAATCATAAGATACATCAAACTACCTATGAGATTTGCATAAGGAACTTTCTGCATATAGGCTAACTCTGCCTCATATGGAAAGTAGACAAGACCTTTTCTATATACTTAGCTTGGGTTAGCCTCAGTACACCTGTTAGCCTATTTCTGGTTATTTCCATCCCAAGTATCCTCTTGGCTTCACCAAGATCCTTCATTTCAAACTCAGATTGAAGTATTCTCTTAGTCTCTTCTATTAACTGCATATCAGAACAGGCAACCAACATATCATCAACATACAAAAGCAAATATATATCTATTTCCCTTACAGGCTTTAAAATAGATGCAACAGTCATATTGGCTTCTTGTAAATCCTTGAGACAGCATGTGTTCATCAAACCTTTGATACCACATTCTAGGTGATTGCTTCAACCCATACAAGGACCTTTGAAGTAGGCACACCTTACCTTCATCCTGTTCATACCCTAGTGGATGTTTCATATATATTTGTTCATCCAAACTGCCATGTAAAAAAGCAGTTTTTACATCTAACTGATGTAGTTCCAAATCATGAGCGGCTACTATGGATAACATGACTCTAATGGACTTATGTTTCACAATAGGTGAGAACACCTCACTGTAATTAATACCTGCTCTCTGTGTGAATCCCTTTGCCACTAGCCTTGCCTTAAACCTGGGTTCCTCTCCTGGCAATCCCTCCTTTAATTTGTACAACCACTTGCAAATCTACAAGTTTATGATCACTTGGTTTGTCAACTAACACCCAAGTGTCATTCTTAATTAAGCACCTCATTTCATCATCCATAGCAGAAATCCACTTATTCTTATGAGATGAATCAACTGCTTCTTCATAAGACTTAGGATCTTCACCATATTCTTGCTCAGCAATATTAAAAGCAAATGCTGTCAAACTATCACTTTCTCTGAACCTTGCAGGCTTTACTATCTTTCTCTTTGGTCTTGACTGAGCAATACTAGGCATGTTTTCTTCTACTACTTCAGTTTCTTGCCCTTCATTTGTGGTATCCTCATTATCTGATTCTCTGCTTATTATCTAGTGGCTCCACCTCAAATTGAGGACCATCTGTTGTTTTCTTTCCACCTTCTAAATGTACTGACTCCTTTTTCAACAGATCTTTATAGTATACTTCTTCATTGAAGGTCACATCCCTGCTAATGATAATCCTTGACCCTCATTCTTCTAGCTTCCACAACCTATATCCTTTTGTACCATTTGGGTAACCCAACATCGCACACTTTATGGCTCTTGGCTCCAGTTTTCCCTGACTCACATGAGCATAGCAAACTGTTCCAAACACCCTCAGATGGCTGTAGCCAGGCTGCTCATCATTCCAAACTTCTAAAGGAGTTTCCATGTCAATAGCAGATGAATGAGTCCTGTTTATCAAGTAAGTTGCAGTATTAAGAGCCTCTGCCCAAAAAGACTTAGGCATAGCTAAACTGAACAATAAACATCTTACTTTATTCAGCAAGGTCTTTATTCAGCAAGGTCCTGTTCATTCTCTCTACCAGCCTATTTTGTTGTGGGTGCCCTGGTACAGTCAAATGCCTAGCAATACCATACTTCTTGTAGTATTCATCAAAGATTTTATTGCAGAATTCCAAACCATTGTCAATTGTCAGTTCTAATCTTCTTAATCCTACAACCTGTTTGGTTCTTAACTAGCACTTTCCACTCTTTAAACTTTTGAAAAGTTTGATCCTTTGATTTTAGAGGATAAGTCCAAACCGTTCTTAAGTGATCATCAATCAGGGATAAGAAATACCTTGCTCCACCTGCAGATTGATTTCTGGATGGGCCCCATAAATCAGCATGGATGTAATCAAGCACATTCTTGGTCTTGTGAGAGCTTCTACTGAACCTCACCTTATGAGCCTTTGCCAATACACAATTCTCACAGAACCCATGATCTATACTGGGTAGCCTTTCAATGGCATGTGCCTTTATCAATTCACCCAATCCCTGTGAACTGATATGACCCATCCTCTTGTGCCACAGGATTGTCTTTTGATTGATAGAGGAGTCCACACCAGCATTTACCTGACCTGGTATGATACCATCAAGAAAGTAAACTTGATTCCCTCTTCTTGACCCAGTTCACATAACCAAACTGCCCTTTTACCACCTTAGCTTTACCATCCTTTAATGTCACTTGACATCCCCCATCTTCTAAAGTCCCTAGGGATATCAAGTTTCTTTTTAAGGCAGGAATGTACCTTGTATTCTTGAGCTTTAACACTGTTCCATTTGACAACTTCAGGTTAACTGTGCCTATCCCTTCTACGTAACATTCCCTGTCATCTCCTATTCTCACTGGACCCATACTCTTCATTTCCAAATCAACAAAGTGACCCTTGTGTGGTGTCATATGATAACTGCACCCTGAGTCAAGTATCCACTCAGTCCCTGAAATATTATTGGATACCACTAACACATCTACACTATCATATCCATTATTTGAACTTCCTGGAGGACTGTTATTAACCCTTGAATTTTTAGACTTGAATTCAGACCTCCTCCTCTTCCATTCAGGACAATCCTTCTTGAAATGACTTTCAGATTGACACACAAAGCACCTTCTCCTGTTCTTTGATTTAGACCTTCCACCATATCTGTTCTTAGGGGTGTTCAAAACCGGGTATCCCTGTTCTTTGATTTAGACCTTCCACCATATCTGTTCTTAGGGGTGTTCAAAACCGGGTATCCGAACTTTCGGATATCCGAATTTCGGGTATCCGAAAATTTCGGAATTTGGATTTCGGTTTCCAAGTCCAAGTCCGAAATTTCGGATACCCGGAATTCCGGGTATCCGAAATTTCGGACTTGGACTTGGAAAGTTAATCGGATATCCGAAAATGATTTTTTTTTAAAAAAAAAACAATTTCAAATTTAAATAGACATAAACGTGTTCCCACTTGTTTGTTACCTAAGTTCGAACTAAAAAAAAACGACAAAAGAAATAAACATGGTTCAAGTCTTCCAAATACAAATCAAATTAACCAAAAAAACAAACATATTAGATAATATTAATCGCGATATCGCATAAACATCTTTCATTCCATCTTTGCTATTAGAAACATCCTTCATTCAACTTGGCTTAATGCAATTCAAACTTGATCCAACACTTGGCTTAATGTAATTCTTATTTTTTATATAAAATATATTTTAATTTATTAAAACTTTCGGACATCCGGGTACCCGAAACTTTCGAAATATCTAAAAACTAAATTCCAAGTCCAAGTCCGAAAATTCGGATATCCGAATTTCGGGTATCCGAAATTCCGGATATCCGAAATTTTCGGAAAATTCGGGTATGGAATTTCGGAAAATTCGGATACGGGTTCGGACTCGGATATTTTTGAACACCCCTATCTGTTCTTGCCTTTAGGATTCTTTGTATCCCTATGTTCTGATCTTTCTCTCATCAGCAACACTTCAGAATTCTCTTCTTTAACTCCATTGTTTCTCTTATGCAGTTCTTTAGAATTCATTGCAGCAAGAACCTCTTCCATAGTGAGTGTGTCTCTGCCAAACATCAATGTATCAACAAAGTGTTCATAGATGTTTGGCAGTGATGACAAGAACAATATAGCTTTATCCTCATTTTCAATGGACACATCTATAGCTTCCAGGTCTAAAGTCTTCCGGTTGAACTCATCGATATGGCTCTCCATAGTTACTCCTGTTGCCATCTTGAATGTGTAAAGCTTCTTCTTCAAATACAAATGATTTGCTAATGACTTGGTCATGTATAGCTTCTCAAGTTTGGCCCACACATCAGGTGTTGTAACTTCCTTGGAGACGTCCCTCAACACACGATCACCAAGACACAGGGCACTATGTGCCTTTTCCATAATTTCTTTCTTGTTTTTCTCGGTTAGACCTTCTGGTAAACTATCATCCCCTTTCAAGGCATCCACCACTCCTTGATGAACTAGAATCACCCACTCTTATTCAATGATTCACCACTACCGATTACAAACAATGAAATGAAAACAAGGAATCGTAAACAGAAATGAAGAATTTGGAATATTGAAGAAGATGAACTCAGCTCTCTATTTTGCGCCTAAAACCCCCAAATTAAATCGACCATTAACCAGGGATTAACAAAACTTGTTTCAAGAATTACACTTTAACCCCTGTACCTTCATCTTTCAATGAATTGACAAAACTGTCCCAAACTTATTACTCATTTAACAAGTTGACTTAGTCAACTACATATTGACTTATCTTTCATAGTAGCTTTATAACTATATTAACCAACAACTCATCATCATCATGCACCAGAGGTTCAATGAACTTATGTACACTAATGTGACAAAGTGCTAATCAATACAATTAACTAACTATGACACTTATAAAGTTCAATATGAAATGCATATGATGATCTCAAGTCTATCATTCACAGTTCCAAACCGGATAAATAACGGTGTTTATTGTTTAATAACTGATTATTTTGTGCTAACGAAGATCACTTATACAGGCTTGCAGGGTGCTGTCGGCTTATTGTGAGGCCTCATAGAAAAATGGTAAAAGCTCAAAATACGAAACTTAATAGCCCAACTACGTTAGTGGGTCACTATTTTGGTGCAAAATCATTGTTTTTGCTATTTTGGATATACTATAAATAATAGTTATATTTTACAACTATACATCTAGATATACGTTAAACTCGAAAATAGCCAAATTTTCTTTCTTTTCCCTCGCTTTCCTTTCTTACGTGAAGCTCAAAAACCCAAACTTTTTCTTTTCCTTCATTTTCCCTCCTTAAGTTAATCTCAGGAAGACAAAAACTTTTACATTTCCTTTACCTCTTTAATTGAACTCGGAAATAGAGTGTTAAAGTTTGACAACTTTGTTAGTTCAAGGTCTGTCTGGTCACACGGTTCAAGAAATCTTGAAGGCTTCCTCTGATTTTATTGTGCTTTTGGGTCTGCAAGAAAGTTTGACACCTTCCAGAAACAATGGGTTCTTGATTCTGTTGAAGTTAATGAGAAAAAAAAAAGAAGCTTTTTTCTATGTTTCACGATCAAATTTGTTCAAAGGTTGACTTGTGTTTTTTTAATATTGACATTGCTGGTTGCGTAGACGCAACACACATCATGATGAGATTCAAACGTTTCTGACCAATTTCTATATCTTCCAAACTTTAATTTTTGGAAGGAGAAGAGATAGGTGAAACCCTAGGTGGAAGACCATATATGATCGATAGGTGAGAGACCAAATGAGGAGTTAATTTTTTTTTTTTAATGTTAAAATATGTGCATTAAAACGGAAATTGGATTTAAATAATCTCAACTTTTGAGGGTTGGCCAATAATAATCCCACTTTTAAAAATAACTCCTAGTGGTCCCAACTTTCACCCTATTTACTAATAATGGTCCCAATGTTAAAAAACTTAACGGTGTTAGATTTCTTTTTAACCCCAATTTTTAATCCAATATAACTTCTTCAAATCTTGATGAAAATTCAAGACGTAAGTTGCTATGAACTCGTGATGAAAAACCGGATCTATAGCAACAAGAATCATTGAAAACCATCAGGATTTGGTCAATCCACCATTGTTGAAGCTTCATGAAGAAGATGAAGTTGTGAAATTTGAAATCCGATCAAAACTCCATGAAAATCAATTCCGTACTGTAGATTCGTGAGAACATGCAAAATCTGCTAGAATCGACCAATAGCACAAATACAATGGAATTGATGCTCAATTTTTTTATCCAAAGTCATGAAAAAAAACATAACTTTGATGCTCTTGTTCATTATCATAATCTCTTTAAAACCTAAGCAATATGGATCTAGTTTTGTTCGGTTTTTCGTCACGAGTTCATAGCAACTTACGGATTAACTTTTCATCAAGATTTGAAAAAGTTATGGTGGATTAAAGATTGGGGTTGAAAAAGAAATAGATAAAAAAACTTAACGATGTTAAGTTTTTTAACGACGGGACCATTATTAGTAAATAGGGTGAAAGTTGGGACCATTGGGAGTTATTATTAAAAGTTGAATTATTATCGGCCAACCCTCAAAAATTGGGATTATTTAAATCCAATTTTCCGCATTAAAATGATGAAAATACCGCTAACTTTAGGGGAGTTAACCGAATTTTTTAACTAGGGTTAGTGTAAAGGACTTGTCTCGTGCATACTTTCATATTTTTATAAAGGACCAAATCAGTAATTTACTCTAAATTTTGGGTCAAATGGGTTTTTAATGAAGCCTGACCAGTAATATCCATACCTAGACCAAAAACCTTTACAACTGATTAGGGGAACAGAGATTCCAATTACAAAGAAAGAAAAGAAAATCTAACAGGTGGGTTACACGGGTTTGATGAGTCAGTTTTACAGGTATATTTGAGGTACCTTGTAGAGATATATATATGAAATTATATTTTTAGTTCGTGAACTCATAGAGGCTATCATCTTAGTTAGAGTTCGTTGGTTCAAACCTAGACAGTAATGTAATGTAATTTAATTTGTAAAATAGCTTAGAGGTACGTAGGATAAATTGGTTATTAAAAAATGATATTTTTAAAAATAAAAAAGACACATGTCATCCACTGATTGGCTAACAAAGATTCCAATGTGGCAAGACACCTGTGAGAACAATAGCAATGTAAAAGATTTTGTGGATATGGCACTCCAGATAAGGATAAGAACATATGGCTCCTCATTGGCTAGTTTCCAATCAATCCCCTGAATATCCAACAAAATCACCAAACCTTAAATCACAGCCACAAGCCCATCACTCACACCACTATTACAAAAGGCTCATTCATTACACCTCATATCGCCAAAACCCCCCAATTCACCTTCTCACAAAACACAAATTCATCCCACTTAATTCCCACCTGTTACCGCCGCCGGGAAGTATGGCCACCGTGACACAAGCTTCGGTTGCGGTTTTCCGGCCGTGTGCCGGACGAACCAGGTTCCTAACCGGGACATCGGGGAAGTTAAACAGAGAAGTATCAGTGAAACCGGCCAAGAACTGTTCGTTCAAGATTGAGGCGAAAAAGGGCCAGTGGCTACCCGGGTTAGCCTCACCCGGTTACCTTGATGGAAGGTAAACAAACAAACACATGCATTGATACATGAAATTTGTACATCTTAGTACATTAAACTAGGGTGCTAAACGGGTCGTTTTTGCGGGTTCAACTCAATTTTTTTTCATATTAATACTCTAAATCGACAAACATACAACAAAACAAAATGCATGTAATAGGTTAGAAACCTATATTACATATAAAAACTTATTGCAAAAACTGTTTTTATGAAGATTTATATGTTAGATGTGATAAACTCTTAGTGAATTGAGTAATAATGCATATTTAAAAATCATAAATAACAAATACTGAAGACTTAAAAATTATAAAATTATATTTTAAGATAACATATAATTGATATCTTATTTTAATTTATTAACTTTTAATAAATTATTAAAAGTAACAAGAATTATATTTTTGATATTTTAATTATGTAATTCATTATTTAACTCTTCAATATTAGAGATGGATGATATTTAATAGGAGATAGAGGCTGAAAGATTGAGATAGAATAAACGTGAGAATGTCATGTGATCAAAATTGTAGTTTTTTATTAGGGAGTAGAAGATGAACTCAATTTCCCTTTTAATTTTAAAATTTTTTTAAAAATAAAGGGTTATACAGGTCAGCCAACCCGTTTAGCTAAACGTGTTTGTGGGTTTAACCAAAGCTGAAAACCCCGTTTAGCTAAACATGTTTGTGGGTTTGACCAAAGCTGAACCGAACCTAGTTTACAATAATAAACCCAATCACACCCCTGACGATGAACCGCTTGTCTTTTCAGTCTTGCAGGTGACAATGGGTTTGACCCGCTAGGACTAGCAGAAGACCCAGAGAACCTAAAGTGGTTCGTTCAAGCTGAGCTTGTAAACGGGCGGTGGGCCATGTTGGGTGTCGCCGGAATGTTACTGCCGGAGGTTCTAACAAGCATAGGCATACTCAATGTCCCCAAGTGGTATGATGCTGGGAAACAAGAGTATTTTGCATCCTCGTCGACCCTGTTTGTGATCGAGTTCATTTTGTTCCACTATGTCGAGATCAGAAGATGGCAAGACATCAAGAACCCGGGAAGTGTTAACCAAGATCCGATTTTTAAAAGCTACAGTTTGCCTCCGAATGAAGTCGGGTACCCGGGTGGCATATTCAATCCCCTTAACTTTGCGCCAACCGCCGAGGCCAAAGAGAAGGAACTCGCCAACGGTAATAATGAAAAATTACCATTTTACCCTTTAATACAGTTGGTCGTTGGCACTTTCAATTCATTCATAGATAAGCGAGTCAAAAATCAGAGCATGAAAATTGGTCTAGCTGACCCACCCGACCCAACCGGTTTGGTTTGTGGTTCAGCTGTTTCCATTAAAACCAGTCAAACCAGACCATAAAGACTCCTAATTCATTCATAAATAAGCGGGTCAAAATCGCAATTTAACTTGAATAATAATCATTTTTTATTATAATTTCAGGGAGGCTGGCGATGTTGGCGTTTTTAGGGTTCATTGTTCAGCACAATGTGACCGGAAAAGGACCATTTGACAACTTAGTGCAACACCTATCAGACCCATGGCACAACACCATAGTCCAAACATTGTCAGGGAACTAAGAAATCTTGAAAACAAAAGGAAAAATCAAGAAACTTTGTTGTTTTTGGTCTGTTTGTATGTAAAGTTGTAAACCATGGGTTATTTATCCCAGGCCAAGATCTAAGCTTTGTTTTCTTTAATGTGCAGTGGAATATGAGATAATAATTTATTTCAACTTATTGCCACCTGTCCTTATAAATGTCCTGATTCATACTATACACAACTAAAAAAACATTGCTTACTCTATATCTTAAAACAAACTTGGTGTGTATGAAAAGAGCATATGATCATTGATTCTTTAATTTTGGTTGTTTGTCATCAAATGATCTGGTGGCTGCAAGGAGACATAACTCACAACATTAAACAATAAATCTTTTTTAATTATAAAAGAAAGAAATAATTTTATCAAGTTCGAAGATGTTACCTGGGGTGGTTGAGAATATGTTGTATCAATCATGGAAAGAGGGCACAGGCCGGGTTCAGGGTTCCAGCTATGACACATGTTGTCGCCGAAGATGGTCCTGGGCATCTCGAAGCTGCAATTCATGTTGGCATAATCTAGAAATCCTGTCAAACTTGATGATGTTTCGGGCTTTATATCTTTTGGTTGTACAAAATTGAGATTGTTGTATGAATGGAAGAGGAATTGGTCACTGAATTGTGGTCTCAAGTTTGAAGTACTACATAGCTCGGCCAAACCACCATCCTGTGTTGACCGGTCAACTTTTCCCGAGATTTCTATCTCTAGCTGTTTGCCAGCACCATATAAACCATAGTTTGGAATGGGTACACCAGAACACTCCACATCTCTGTAATTAGAACAAAAGAATAATTACTTCCCAAAATTACCCTAGAGAATATTAATGGGTTGTTTGGTGCATGTTTGATCTCTGTTGGGTCGAACTGGTAAATAAAATTAAACTTAGCATAAAAGAAAACTGGTGAAACGGGTCAAAAGTTGCCGAAAGTGTAACTTTGAAGCATAACACCTAAACTGTTTTATTTAAAAATAAACTGTTATGATTATTGTACATATTGACACAAATTGTTCAAACATATTATAATTTTTGAAGAGTGTTTCACGCCAACCCAATGTGACCTGACCAACCTGACCAATTAGTTTTTGGCTTGAAAGATTAAGGGACACTTGACTGATGTGGCGTTATACTTGTTTGCCTGGTTAATTGGGTTATCTGACTACCGGAATTATAAATAGCAGTTCACCAAATGCTGAGGTGGTAAAGATTAGGGGATGTTTTGATAGTTTTATAAAGAAACAACGATAGGTCATAATACATTAGTTTTTACTGAATAATCCAACATGTGCTTTAACTCTTTTGTCATTTGGTTTGAAAAAGCAAGAGGCACTCCAAGGGCCGAGGCGTTTAGGTAGCAAAGTCGATGCGCGAGGCGTTGCTCTATGTATCACCAAATCATCCTTATTTATAGCTAGAAGTCGCGTTTCTCATATGTTTTACATATCAATTTTTTTATCCAGCACACCTTTCATAATTTCTTTATCCCTTTGGTTGTTTTTACATCTACCCTCTCAAGACTCTACCAATAGCTCTTATTGGTGGGATTTTACTAGGTTTGGTGGTTGTTGTTTTCACATAAAAGCCTCCAACAAACCCTAATTTTGACCAACTTCGACCAAAATTTACCCAGAAGTACATAAGGTGCCGCCTCAAGGCCCTGAGCCGCTTTCCTGATAGCCTCATGTGCCTCGTGCATTAAGCACATCTCAAGCGTGCCTTTTTAAACCAATTTTGTCAATTTGGGAACTGAAATTACTTTTACTTAAATGGGTCACTAAGTAACAACATTTTCAAACATCAGGTCACCAAGTGCCAAGCTGATAAATGAATGCTGATGAGGTGATAATTTTGTAAGAAAAAAATGACATCTCATAAATACTTGAGGCAATTAGCTACTTTCTTCAGCCAAACATATGAAGAACACTTCAACAAAATATAACATGCAAAAAAAGTTTAAATAAGAAAATCAATGAAGTTATTATCTGCATAAAATTTAATCTGCAAAAGGCTTTTAAAAAAAAAAGAAGTAGAAGACAGGTGGTAAGTGCAATTTTTATACACACATATGATCACCGACTACACACAACATAACTAATTGAAGCCAGGTCAGCACAATCTAGGTTACCAGTAACACAAGTGCTCATAAAACTAAAATGTTGGTTAGTGGTCGAGACTCCAGATAGCCAAAATAAATATTTGTAGACTAAAATGACAACAAAGTGGAAGTAGAGAACTATAATAGTTAATTAACATCAGATTAACAAATTCACTTCTTTATTTCTTTAGCATGGGAAGTATAAGTAACATAAGTTCATTTAAATCAATAAACTAAATAAATAAAAAATAAAAATATGGCAAGAGATTCAGGTAAGGAGTACACTGACCTGTGAGGCATGTAATTTTGTTTCTCGGGTAATATTAAGTTCTGATTTTCATTATCTGGAAGCCATGATAAGGTCTGATCCTCTTGAGTATTGGCCATCATCAGAGGTAAATGCAACCCATTCTGGAACTGTAATGCAATATTTCTTAAATTGAAACTTCTAAATTTACGATGTTTTGCTCTATAAAAAAGTTCCACAAAGTTATATTACCTGGCTTGTGCAATCTAACGGCATAAGCTTTTGCTGTCCAAAATTGTCCTATCAAACAAATTATCCAAATTTTTTAACTTCATAAAAGCTCTTAACAGCAATCTTTACTATTGATTAGAGATAGAATTTTCAACCCAGTTACATACGAATGGGTTATCTGAGTCGTGCTTTATATGCTAAAGGTCAAATAGCTAAAAATAAAAGAATTAGAATCAGATTGCTATTCTAGTTACATACTATTTAAAATCATATTTAACACGCAAATTACTAATTAAAAATTAAGAAAAAAAATGTGTTTTGGTCCTATCCAACTCGTTCCGACCCCTACTAAAAGGTTACACGGTTTGGCCCATTACCGAACCCATCCTTATATTCTAATTCTACGAAAGATGCCAAATCGTTCATCGAGAGTACATATCGTACCTTGTGTATACGAATGCGGTCAAGTGATTCCCTTAAGGAGTCTTCCATTTGCTTAAGGTGTTCAACATTCTCGATCTTGTCTGGATTATTCCAATAACTAATCAACAGGATGCAAGAACAATTGTAAGAAAATAAAAACCATATTAAAAAACATACATAAAATTCTGTGAATGTGTTATGCACATCGAATAATTGACACATGAAACAAGATCTTAGACGGAAATTCAACAATCATATAGCCAAAGGTTTCAAAGGTACCTTAATCGCTTATGTAAATCATCAAGCTGAGATCGCAACATCATCGCATGGTTGCTTAAATCCTGAAAACATCATTAACTATCAAAATATACTTCTTGGTTCAAGTTCTATTGAAATTACAAGATATAAAATGGTCTGGGATGAGTATCTTGTGACCTCAGCTGATTGACTGCTGCAAACAGAACCAAATAAAAAAGATCCAGGATCAATTGTTGCGTCACAATAAGAAAAAAGATGTAGAAAATTAACAAAAATTATCAACAACCTTGCACCCGCGAAATCTTGTATATTTACATCATGGTCTAGCTTCTTGAACGTTTTCTTCAAAGTCTATATACGCTCAAACAATGAACATTAATCAACAAATAATGTTATAAAAGAAATACACATTTGATGTGCAGTTCAGTAAGCAGTCTTACTTCAAGACTCTCCAATTTCCTGTTCAAGTTGAATGATAAAGAATTGGTCAGACTATTGTTTGAAATTCAAATTCAAAATTAACATCTAAGCAGGTGTCACAAGCAAGGAGTAAAATATGTACCTTTTTGCTCTTTCTTGTGGTGTTAGTCGAGCAAACTTTGCAATAACCTCATCAATGTTGCTGAAAAGAGAAATTATACATCAAAAGCTTTTCAATTATTTGTGTACTACTATGATACTTGGTTTACAAGCAAATAAGCTTCACTTAAAACTCTAGAAGCTGCATCTCTCACATATAAACCTGTTTATCAAGTAAACATTTTATGATTTCTTCATCCATTTGGTTGTTTTTATATATCAGCCTTCCTATAAACCCTAACTTTGACCGATTTTGACACACAATGTACATGAGGCTGCCGCCTCAAGCCCATTCGGAGTTTTCTAGCTATATACAATTGGAAGACACTACATACAACCAATTAAACTTGACAAATTTAAGCATATAATCCAAATATCCAATAGGAACACACTTTGAACAATCAACATTCATTTCTAAAAGAGAAAAAGCGATTAAAACACAATCACCTCCGTTGTCCCGTGAACAATGTAGGCTTTCCCGTAGGCGAAAACAAAAGAAGAATAATATCAATATCACATAACACAGACAATTCCTTAGCCTTCTTTAAGATCCCATTCCTTCGTTTCGAAAACGTCACTTGCCGATTACTAATATTCTCTAACCTCTTAATTTTCAGCTTCACTCTCCCCATACTGCAATCAATCAAACGAAAACCTAAAAAAAAAACTCAATCTAAGCCCTAAAACATTTCAAAAACCGCACACCATACCTGACGGTTAATCACAATCTCCAAAAGTCAAAACAACCGAAATGAGTTATGTTATCGCGAAAGTTGATGCCCTAGAAACGAACAGAAGCCTGATCTCGAAAACCGGCATAGAGCGAGGAGAAATTGAGGAATAATTTCAAATTTTCAATGCAAATATGTTTGTTGAATCTGTTGTGATTATCAGAAGTCGAACGGATTCAGTTAATTTCATGAATCAAATGAAGATGATCGGAGAAACAAGAGAGAGAGAGAGAGAGAAAAGGGGGAAAGAGCTTACAGTTCTGCTGCGATTACGGAGGTTGCGATCGTCACCGCGGAGCGGTAGAAGCGGATACTTGTCAGAAAATCGTAGAATTTTTGCGGGTATCTGACGTTTGAAAATGAAAAAGAAAATTAAAAAGAAAACTGACGTTTGAATTAGGCGGTGGTGAAGAAAGAGTTGATGGCAAATGTGATCCCTGCTTTTTGTAAAATGTTTCATATTTACCCCGTTCATTTCATCTTCATTTCATTTGTGGATGTTAGTTAATCCCGCAAACAGTCAAACTAAATAGGAGCATTTTTCGTATCGGGTTTCAGGTTATTATATAACCAAGTTAGTAGGTTAGTAACCCGTGTATCATATATGTTAAATCGAAGTTGAGTTTGTTCAGATTTAAGAGATATCGCAATAGGAATTTCGTTTATCATGTGTAGATTTGGTAATTACGTTTAGCTGATCTAATTTTTTATTTTCGTTTTTGCAGTTTAGGTTAAATAACTGATCTTTATTCTTAATATATTTTTATAAATTTTAAGGGTTCATAATGTAAATGAATAGAACCATTATGTATTTATAAAATACGTTTTAAGTTAGAAATTTAAACAATCTACTTAATGATAATTGAATTTTATAATTTATATGTGTAAAGTAAAGTAAAATACAAAAATTATCTCTCAAAGAGTGTTATATATGTATGTTAGTGGATAATGTTTGTATGAAACTTGTGGTTTAAAAATAGTGAAATATGATAAGAAACCAACAAGCATGATAAGAAACCAACAAGCAATGATCCACAAAAGTTTCATAAGACTGAAAAATCGAATTCAGGGTGAGTTGATGTGACCGAAGTATATATAATATAGAGTACAATATGTTGGCATTATACGCCAAGGATATCTCACTTGGGGGTTGTTTAAGAAAGTTTAACCACTACTAACATGTTTTGCAAGGTGTTTTGATATAGAAAATGCTCACACCTAATACCTAAGGTAGCGTTTGGTACGTAGGAATGGATGGTGGAATGGAATGAGTCATTACATCGGAATGAAAAATGACATGTTTGGTAGAACATTGGAATGAAATGGACCATTACATAAGGAATGCAATTCCTTCCATTTTTAAAGATTTTCATTCCATGGTGGAGGGGTGTTTTTTTTTCGATTCCTTCAAGGAATGGAATGAAAGTTTTTTTTTTCTCAATTAAATTTCTTCTTAAAACATTATGAAAAAAATGAAAAAATATAAAAATAAAAAATTTAAAAATTAAAAAATAGATACAAATAAAAATAAGACAATAAATAAAAACCAAAAACAAAAAGTAATAAAGATAAAGGAAATAAAATAAAAAATATAAATTAAATTATTTAGTAAAAAATTAAAGAAAAGAATTAAAAATTTAAACATTAAAAAATATAAATATAAAACATATATATTATTTTTAAATAGAAATATTAGTAAATGGCATTCGATTATTTCACGTTTCATTACCATCAAACAATACGAAGCAATGATTTATTTCATTCCCACATGGTAACCAAACACGACGATGGAATGGTAATGATCTATTTCATTCCCTCGACCATTCCATTTCCTAGCCCATTCCATTTCCTCACCCATTCCATTACCTCATACCAAAGAGACCCTAAGTCTCAAGTCTCATACAAGATTGTCATACATTAAGTGTTGTCAAGTTTGTATACACTTGTGAAGTAATTACTTATTCATGATATCACCTCTTTTTAACCCCCATTGTTAACGACTTCATGTACATGTTTTGGAAACTTATGGCGCGTTTAATTGTGGAAAATACCTATTGTTTTTCAAAATCATTTTTTCAAGAAAATATGAAAAACAGAAAACGTTATCAAATTACAATTTTCAAGAAAATTTTTCCAAAAAAATGAAAAACATTGTTTTCTACTTTTAAATTGAAACTAGAAAACAAATTTTATTGTTTTCTAATTTTTTAATATGGAAAATGGAAATTCCATCTTTCAATTTTGAGCATGTTTTCTAAAAACTTCATGTGTTTTTTAGAGATGGAAACTCATTCCATTTTTTAAAAAGTTAAAAATGAAAAACTAGAAAACATTTTTCATAACTAAACGTGCGTGTTTGAGTTCTGTCAAACTTGTTAAATTAATATTAATAAAAGTTTTGTTACAATTTCTATGATCCTATATAAACGAATGTTTTTGAAAAAATAGGTCTTTCAACCAGAAAGAATTAAGCTCTGACTGCAGTGAAAAAGCCCCCCACGATTTCCCTTCGATTGGAGTCAAATGAGGGAGGGAACTAGTGCAGCATGATGGAGCTAGCTTATTTGGCATGAAGCTTGATGTAAGCACACCACTACACCCTCTAATAGAGCCACACTTTTAATCCATGTGTGGTGGTGTGGCACCACGCTAACCCATTTATTTTCTCTATATCTCTCAAAAACGTTATTCTCTCTCTATCTTTTTAATATAATATTATTAAAAAAATAAAAGATAGTGTAGAATATGTATTATTGAAGGTGATGGCGCCGGTGATAAGGTTTTGAACAGAGGAGGAGAGGCGTGGTGGTGATGGCGCCGAAGAGGGATAAGGAAGGTGATGGCTCCATGGGGTGTGGTTATCCGGCGCTAAAAAGGGCGCTATGGGTGATGATGACGCCGGATACCGCCTATTACAATCAGTCTGATAAGATACCTCATATCATGAGCTCTCTTGGCACAAACATAGTGTCCCCTTCTGATGCACACCATGATGTCCCTCACTTTATAACCGTGAAAGAACCGCTCTATAGTCAAAGGAGCCTTAAAAAAGTACATGTGTTTTTATCACTCTTTTTTTTTCTTTTTGAACAACAAACAAACAAAGCCCTAACTTACGCAGGGAACCTACTCAGCAAACGGAGCTCCTACGGAAGCCCGAGCCAGTAGCAGTTGAGCCAATTCCAAAGAAAAGCCACCGCAAACACCCATGTGGTAAAACCTGAACCTTAGGGATCGAACTTGGAACCTTAAGGTCTTAAATCTCTCCTCGTTGTCTGGTGACCGCTAGAGCAAACCCTTGTATACTTTTATCACTGACTATAACTAGTTTCAGATAGATTTTAATGATTTATTAAAAATAAATATCTAGAAGTTACGGTTAGAAAAAACTAATATCACATGATGATTGCAATTTGTAAGTACAAGAATAGATCCTCACTCAAGAAGCTACTGATGAATGAAGTCCTACTTTAGTATAGGCTTTTATAGAACATCCTCACTCGAAATATTAATGAGCTAGAAAAAATTGTCACATATGATCCAAACTTAAAATGCTTATTCACGGATGGAATGAACACAACTCATTTTAACGTGATAAAAACTATAACCTTAATCGTTACGCTCATTTGACTTCTAAGTTTTTAGATTTTTACACAACCACATGAACACAAAACACAATTTTAAGAAAATGTTATTTTAACAACTGAGTCTACCCCACCATTTATTAAATGTGTTTTCAGGTTTAAATAAAAACTAACTCAAACCCGTTTAGACCAGTCCCCATTGAGTAGACCGGTCGTTCACGTCAAGAGTTGATTGGCCCTTCTACTCTATAAATTGATATTCATATCAATCTAAGAGTTCTCGGGTTTAACATAAACTAGCCCAAACTCGTTATCCTATCTAGAGTCTCCTATCTAGTATTGACTCGCCTTTCTACCATATCAACGGATATCATATCAATCTATGCTAACTAGATCATCAGGTTTCTGTTATGGGTTTATGTTACTGGGTCACTTAATCAGCAAATAAACCCATGGGCTGCATGGTTCTGTAGTTGTGAGCCCAGCATGCTTGCACGTGGGATGTCCGAGTCTTTTGGTTTTGATTATGACTAGTTCCTTTTCTGTTAGTAGGGTTTCCTGTTTTGTTGCTTTTTCTGTTTCTATCTTTGTAAGCTACTTATAGCAGTTTAGTTTCATCAATAAAGTATTCGATCATTTGAGAGCATAACTGGTACACTTGAGACTCTTTCAAGTGGTATCAGAGCACAACTCTGGGAGAATCAACGGATAGAAAAGAGAGGGTACTGTGAGCAGAAATCATGGCCGAGGCAAGTGGAAACTTCCAAGTTCCTAGTGTCCCCAAGTTCGATGGTGATTTCGATCATTGGAGCTTGCTTATGGAAACGTTATTGCAGTCTAAGGAGTATTGGACGGTGATCGATCCAGGTTTTGTTGAACCCTCATCGGAACAACGACTTAAAGATCTGAAGGCAAAGAATTACCTCTTCCAGTCCATAGACAAACAGATCTTAAAGACGATCACCAAGAAAGACACTGCGAAGCAAATATGGGATGCGATGAAAACAAAGTACCAAGGAAACACGCGTGTGAAAAAGGCTCAGTTACAGCGTCTAAGAAGAGAGTTCGAGATGCTAGAAATGAAAGAAGGAGAAGGAGTCACTGAATATTTCAGTCGCGTGATGGTCATTGCCAACGACATGAGAAACTTTGGTGAGAGTATGGACGATGTTAAAATAGTGGAGAAAATTCTCAGATCTTTGACTGAGAATTATAATTTCATTGTCTGTACAATAGAGGAATCCAAAGACACAGACACTCTCTCCGTAGATGAATTGCAAAGCACTCTACTCGTGCACGAACAGAAGATAAAGAGAAAAGTCATGCAAACTGACGAGCAAGCGCTGAAGGTTGAAACTGAATCGAGCAACAGTCGGTTTAGAGGACGAGGCAGAGGCACTTTTAGAGGACGTGCAAGAGGACGTGGTAGAGGGAATAGATCAGATTTTGATAAGTCATTGGTTGAATGCTATAAGTGCCATGATATGGGACATTTTGCATATGAATGCACCAAAGGAGAGAAAGCAGTCAATTATGCCGAGTTCGATGAAGGGGAAGATCTCTTACTTATGACTTATGCCAACATAAGTAAAGAACCTAAGCAGGGTCATTGGTTCCTTGATTCCGGCTGCTCAAATCATATGACAGGCTCCAAAGCATGGTTTACTTCCCTAGATGAGAGTTTCACACATACCATCAAACTTGGTAATGATGTTCGGCTAACTGTCAAAGGGATTGGAAGTGTCAGAATGGAAGTAGAAGGAGTCATTCAAGTCATTACATGTGTGTACTACGTCCCTGACCTCACTTCTAGTCTGCTGAGTCTGGGTCAACTTCAAGAAAAGGACCTAACTGTAGTGATAAAACGTGGTACATGCAAGATCTATCACCCTTTGAAGGGTTTAATCGCCACTTCCCACATGACCAAGAATAGAATGTTTTTGATACATGCAGTGGCAAGACCAAGAGAAGTTCAATGCTTGAAGATAGAGGAAGATAGTACATCACAATTGTGGCATAAAAGGTTTGGGCATGTGAACAATAAGGCAGTAAGAACCATGCAATACAGGCAGCTTGTCACAGGTTTGCCTCACATAGTCCAACAGAGCCAACCATGTGAGGTATGCAACTTGGGCAAGCAACAAAGAGAACCAATACCTAAGAAGAGTGTCTGGAGAGCAACAAGCAAGTTGGAGCTTATTCATGTGGACCTTTGTGGCCCAATCACACCAGAGTCATCAGGCCGAAAGAGGTATGTAATGGTCTTGATAGATGATTTTTCACGCAAGGGATGGGTATATTTTCTGGAAAATAAAAGTGATAGTTTAGAATGTTTCAAGAAATTCAAAGTTTTGGTTGGAAAATGAAACTTCACATAAAATAAAGGTCTTCAGAAGTGATAGGGGAGGTGAGTTTACCTCCAAGACCTTTAACAGTTTTTGTGAAACTCGAGGTATTAAAAGGCACCTCACAACTCCCTACACACCCCAACAAAATGGGGTGGCAGAAAGGAGAAATAAAACTTTGATGAACATGGTCAGGTGCCTATTAATTGAAAGAGGTATGCCAAAGAAATTTTGGACAGAAGCAGCAAATTGGGCATGCCATATCCTTAATAGATGTATTACTAGCTCACTACAAGACAAAGTTCCAGAAGAGATGTGGACTGGTCTAAAGCCAAGTGTAGATCATTTTAAAATATTTGGATGTCTTGGCTACGTTCACATACCATCTCAAATGAGAACCAAGCTTGATGACAAAAGTCATGTTTGTGTTTTCTTGGGAATGAGTATGGAGTCCAAGGGGTACAGAATGTATGATCCAAAGCAAGAAAGAATTATCACCACTAGAGACGTGGTGTTTGATGAAGAAAGGAAATGGAATTGGACAAAGGAAGATTTGGGTGAGTTAGAGCTACAAATCCCAGATTTTGAAGACGTCATGGATGAAGAGTTAGGAGGTGGCCATAACAACCAAAACAGCCCTGGTCCTTCAACTCCAAATAGTGTTGGTCCTTCAAACAGTGTCATGCAGGTTGAGCCCTCCACTCAGGAAACTATTAGTGCACCCGTGGCTACCCAAGTCGATGTTGGAGGAATGTCTAATGCTAGATCACGAAGGCATGTAAGCGCTCCAATTTGGATGCAAGATTATCATGTTGATATTTCAGGTGATGAAGATGATTACGCAATGTTCAGTATGTTTGGAGACTATTATGCAATGTTTAGTACTTTTGGAAACCCAACCACTTATGAAGAAGCACACAAGGAAGAAAAATGGGTGAATGCTATGAAATCAGAAATACAATCAATTGAACGCAATGGAACTTGGGAGTTGGTAGACATTCCTGTTGGGGTCAAACCCATAGGTGTAAAGTGGGTTTTCAAAACCAAACTAAACGAAAATGGGGAGGTAGACAAGTATAAAGCAAGGTTGGTTGTGAAAGGGTACGCACAACAACAAGGTATAGATTATGAGGAGGTTTATGCCCCTGTTGCCAGATGGGATACAATTCGCAGCCTCCTGAGTTTCGCTGCACATAAACGGTGGGTTGTTTTTCAATTCATTTCCCCGATTTTTCCCGAGCAGCCGGATAATGGTGTTCCCGAAGTCCCGAAATCCCCGAATCACCCCGAATCCCCCCGAAATGCCCTCTCCCGATTGTATTGCCAATACCCTAAGAAAAACTTCATTCTGCCTAGATCAGTCATATCAAACTCCCTTTGCATTGACTTTTTGAAACTTTCATAAAAAAACTTATCATTTCCTGTATAAAGTAAGTCATCAACATAAACACTTACAATCACAACTTTATCCTTTTGTCTTTTAATGAATAAAGTGTGATCATATGCACTCTTAATAAAACCTTCTCTTGAAAAATAACTTTCCAACCGCTTGAACCACGCACGAGATGCCTGTTTCAGACCGTACAAGGCACGCTTTAATTTGTAAACTTTATGTTCAGCTCCTTTACGTATAAAACCTGGTGGTTGCGTAATGAAAACATCTTCTTCTAATTCTCCATGCAAAAAGGCTCCTTTGACATCTGGATTTTCGGGGTCGGGAGGCTTCAAATGGGGTTGGGGCACCGATTTTTTAAAGAGAGAGAGGGGGGTTTGGGAAGGTTTTTAGGGGTGTTTGGGAGAGTGGGAGAGTGGGGAAACCATTACTCACAAATTGGGGGAAAATGGGAAGGGGTGGGGAATGATGAGGTGGCACCAAAAATGGATTGGGGAAATGGGGAGGGTATTACTATTAACCTTAGGTGTAGAGATTTCTCAAACAGCTCATGGTATATCAATGTGTCAGAAAAAATATGCTAAAGAGATCCTCGAGCGCTTCAAATTATGGGAGGGCAACAATGTCAAGAATCCAATTGTACCAGGCACTTTTGTGACAAAGACAGGTCAAGGGGAAAAGGCTGATATTATGCGATACAGACAAATTGTGGGTTGTTTGATGTACCTAACAGTGACTAGACCAGATATTATGTATTCAGTTGGGTTCATTTCACGTTTCATGTCAGATCCGTATGAAGAACACATGCAGCTTGCAAAAAGGATTTTGAGGTATGTGAAAGGTACTTATAATTATGGCTAACGTATACATCAGGTGGTGATTGGGAAGTGCAGGCATACACCAATAGTGATTACGCTCGTGATATCGAGGATGGAAAATCAACCTCAGGTTATGTGTTCTTGCTGAGTGGTGCAGCCATATGTTGGAGTTCTCGGAAGCAAGATGTAGTTGCGTTGTCATCTACGGAGGCTGAATATATAGCCGCTAAGGAATGCGCATGTCATAGTGTTTGGCTCAAGGGTTTGCTCGAAGAAATCAGGGGCGATGCGATGAAAGGAATAGTGATATGGTGTGACAATAACTCATCAATAAAGCTCTCAAAAAAATCCAGTTATGCTTCGTAAAACCAAACATATACTAGTCAAATTCCATTATATAAGAGAGTTAGTGGAGCAAGGGCTAGTGGCATTATTTTATTGTCCTACAAACGAACAGGTTGCTGACATGATGACAAAGCCAGAGAAGATGGATGTTTTTGAAAAGATGAGGAACAAGTTAGGAGTTATGGAGATCAAGCAATTAAACTGAAGGGTAAACCCAACTTCAGTTTAAGGGAGGGTTTGTTATGGGTTTATGTTACTGGGTCACTTAATCAGCAAATAAACCCATGGGCTGCATGGTTCTGTAGTTGTGAGCCCAGCATGCTTGCACGTGGGATGTCCGAGTCTTTTGGTTTTGATTATGACTAGTTCCTTTTCTGTTAGTAGGGTTTCCTGTTTTGTTGCTTTTTCTGTTTCTATCTTTGTAAGCTACTTATAGCAGTTTAGTTTCATCAATAAAGTATTCGATCATTTGAGAGCATAACTGGTACACTTGAGACTCTTTCAGTTTCATCGCATGTGAACCACTCCAAGATCATAGGATCATCCACTAAGACAAACTCAAAGATCTTTATAGCATCATATTCCAGAATTCTAATACTCGGATATATTAAACCAAAAGCAAATCACAGACCATTGTGTGCTTATATTCAAAATCTTATTTATAGAACAGGGTATAAGAATGATGAACATAGTGGTGAAATAAAATGCCATCGTACTTTGGGTCAAATGGTGAAACCTTTGTATGTATATAACCATATAAGGGTTTCATAAAATAGATAAGTGACTTGAGTTCATGATTTACACAAGTGCCTATATATAAGAATACAGGTTAACTATCTTACTTGTCGAAAACAAAATGATCTACCATCCAACACGTATCGCTACGTTATGAAAGTAAACATAAAAGCATTAGTGTTAAACACATAAGTTTTCATATTTGTTGATGAGATTGGTCTCTCTATCTTTCAGGATAGAGGAAATGTTTGTCCCCATTCTACCTTCCGCGGACCCTATAAATAGCTCTATTATAAGTAGAATTTTACTAGCTATGTGTCTTTGTTTGTATTTACTAATGGAAGAAATTAATTCATAAGAAAAAAGAGAAGTGTATTTGTGTCATTAGCATGCAAATCACTATATCTGATATTATGATTTTTGTTGTTGGGGGAATATGACATTATTCAAGTTTTGAGGGGGACATATGTAATAATCCCATGATAAATAATCTTGCAAGTTCACATCTAGTGGGCTTAAAAATTTTAACAAAAGTTTATCATATGGAGGTCTTACCTGCAGGCTCTAATTCTTGGTTAGTTAGTAATCTGGAAGTGGGAGTAAATTTTGGGTTTGATGGAAGTCTAACTGTCTCAAACTCAGTTGACTTGACTGAAAAATGACTTCGTGTTGCATCGATAGTTTTGCTGATGAAATCTGACCTTGAAAGGTAGTCCTTCATGGGGCAGATGAAATCAAGATGATCCCTTCCCTAAACATAAAATAGAGAACAAATGCTTAAAAAAGGTTTAACAAGTAATTAACCAAATTAGGTTTGAATAACAAAGCACATAAAAGAGGATTGCAAATGTAAATCAGTAGCTGCTTTTACATGAATAAGGGTCTGAAAAGACTATTTCTTACTCGTATCATTTTCATCCATTTGTCGGTCTCCTCTAAGGGTGGAAAATGGGAAGTTCAGGTGGTAGGATTATTGGTTATTTTCATAATGAATCAAAACGGGTTGGGTCAGTGTAATTAATTTCAGTAAGAATCTAAATATTTTAAATAGAACGGTTCTATGGTTTTATACATTTGCTGTTGACGTTTTGGCCAGTTTAAGACATTTGACCCGATTCTTTTTTACTTAAAATTTTCAGCTTAACCCTTTTGACGCATTAGATGTGGAACTATCCGGAGCACCTAGTTGTATATAAATAGGTTAGATTTTCCACCTCTAGTCTCGTCTTCCTAAACATCATTTAAGATGAATTTATCCAAATAGGTCCTAAAAAAGTATCTATGGCTCCTTAGCTTACCTTTTCAGTAAAATTTACAACTTCTTTGATCAAGAAGCAATTTGAAATTTTTTTTATCAAAATTAATCATAGGGTGATTAGTTACAAATCTAAAGTCTTCATGAATAATACCCATCTCTTAAATTTCTTGGTAATAAAAGTAAACATCAGCTTACAGTTTTACACTATAAACTAGGGCTATTTAATAATGGGACTATAGAATAAAAATGTGCAAAACTTGTGACGAACTCATAAAAACGATAAAGCCAAACTGGAACTTTCTACAAAACTGCATTTGCCAGGTATAATGCATTTATAACTCATTGAAAGCCTCACAAACATTTTTGGTACTTGAGTTTTAGTGTTGTGCTCATATGGACTGCATATAATAAAACTAAACAAATACATTATATAACTAACATACCAATCGATAATCAGGAGCCCGTTCAGGAATCTTGAGGTAGGACATGTTTCGAGTCTCATAATCCCACAAAAAAGACGTATGATGGATCCACCGATTTTTAGTAATTGATTGTGCATTCCCACCAAATTTCCGGAGACCAATTACATAGTCTGTTAACATAAAAAATACCATGCCATTAGACTTAACAAACAAACAAATTGCATCTAAGGCGGCCAATAAATTATAAAAAAAAAAGCCAACATCAAATTTTAAGGTATATAAGTATAATGGATTGAGAGAACTAACGCAAAACCAATAAGTAGAAAACTTGGAAATCTAGCAACCTAATGGCCATTTTATACAACCTAATTGTGATCCACTCCATAGTCCATACCATTCTCACGAAGCCTGAAATCAGCAATTCCTTGAAATACTTGACTATATAATAGGCCGCTCCAAGACATAATAGGACGAGGATATGGTTGTACGTCAGCAACATCGTTCTTGTTACATATAAACGAAACAAATATTGTCCCATGATCAACTATTACCGTCCCACCACCAGTAAACCTTCGTATGACAGGAATTTTATCTTCCAGTACAGGTCTAATTTCAACAAGTCCTGCAGGTTTCCTAATAACAGATTCATGAAATATAATAAGGTCTCAGTTGCTCCATATCAGAACAATAGTTAACAAAGAAGCATACCCAGAAACCCCCATAACTATGCTGGGCTTATCTGCCCCATCATTGATTATGCACCAATTGTCAGATGAGGTCCTAAGAAGGCATTCCTCAATCTCCAACTGCTGCAAGATGGGCACTCCCTTCATTCTGACAATGTTCATCAATGGGAGTCCAGCATGACCAACTTGTCGTCTAGCCATTTTAAGAGGTTTTTTTATATGTAGCAATGTATGGAGCTGTTAAAGTTGGTTAAACCACTGTTAAGTCACTATTACAGTCTGTTAGGAAGCTGTTAATGGTTGTTAGTTAGAATTCAACTATGTCAACAACAACAACAACAACCATACCCAGTAAAGTCCCACCAATAGTATAGAAAATACTATTAGTAGGGTCTGGAGAGGGTGGGATGTAGACAGCCTTACCTCAAACCGCAAAGGTTAGAGAGGCTGGTTCCAAGGAGACCCCCAACTCCGAAGTCAGAAGGAACACACAAAAAGAGAAAAAAAAGTACTAAAAGTATAAAATAATAAAAATATATTATACTATGTAAAATGTGTATAAATAGGAGAGTCAAACAATTGTAATGATTTGGCAATTGAATAACAGATTTCTCTCACTAATCTACTTCTTCACATACACAATAACTAAATTCCAAGGAGAATTCAACTATGTCAAATGTGTATAAATAGGAGAGTCAAACAATTTCAATTGAATAACAGATTTCTCTCACTAATCTACTTCTTTACATACACATTAACTAAATCTCGAGAACTTTTCATCATCTCGATTCTCCTGATCGTTAATTGAGTTCAACCATTGATTACTCGATTTTGAAGACTTCAACTCATCTTGAAGATTGATTAAACTGAATCCACATCATTTTTATAAACTTTCTTCGCACTTTTTTGTTAATGTGACATTGTAACAATCATTTCATGGTGCAATCGACTGCAGTATGGATATAGATGAGTTATTAGTGTGATCTATGAAGTATGAACTATGAATTAAAATCAAAGAAGTAATTAGATGCTATGTAGTGTACATCATCAAAACAAGTAAGAATAAAACCTAATTTGGCATTAATTATCGATCTATAATGCATTTGTGGACAATCAATCAGCAGAAAAGGTAGCTAAAACCTAATTTGGTGATTCGAATCAAACAGTTTACAATCTACGGTAACAAGTGACGTAACAGCAATAGATATGAATCAAATTAATATGCTATACTTTCATGAATGTAAGTTATAAAATTTCAAAACTAAGTATCTACCGGTGAATTCAAAAAATATGGATGATCGGAGATCTAACGGTAAAGGTATCGCCGGAGATGGAGCACCGTTAAGTCACGTTGACGGAGAGAGAGAGCAGTTGTATCGACTTTAACGAGTGATTTCGAGGCCGTTTGGATGTTCAATTTCCGACGATAGGTTAGAGAGGCCGCCGGTGATTTGGAAGGGTTTTTAGTTTTTTACTATTAATTGTTTTACGGCAAATTCAATTCGGATAATTGCATGCTATTGGCTCCACCCGATCATCTTTATATTTTGAGTATTTTGAGTATGGAACCCGATGATCACTTTTGGAAAAAAAAAAATTCATCATAGCAATTTAAACCCAAGATGTCTTATTTTTTAATGTTTTTGAGTAGCCCACCTCAATCACTTGGGTTAAGGATCATTGATGGGTTTCTTTTAATTGATGTGTGTAGTCATGGAGTCAACCCTCTAACGTTATCTGTCATGTGGTGGTCAAGTCAATAACGGATTTAATGACTTATATTATATAGTCATAAAGTCTTATAAAAACCTCATAATTATTACATAATTATTGTTTTTTTGGTTATCTCATTTTCTAATTTAAATAAACAAACAATAATTTCATAAGGATGGGGGGTATGGTTGCCTAAGGCAACATCTTGAATCATAAAAATAACCAATCATGTTGTGCCAACAGGAGAGAGAAAAAATATGCCTAAATGATGTTTTGGTGGTGGGTATGGTTGCCTAAACATGTTTAGGCATACTTCGACAAGTTGGAGGAGGTAACGGTCAAAAAAATGGATGCCGCATGGGGTTGTTTCTTCGGAAAATATTCGCCGAAAGTGGGAGAGGAGGTTGCCGAAAATAAGGATGCTGCATGGGGGGGGTATGGTCGCCGAAGTATTGCCGATGGTCGCCGAGATTTGCCGAGGGGGTATGCCGAGACATACCCCCCACCCTAACTAAATACATTCGTCAAACTATTTTAAAAATTACATGTCATTTATGTCACTTAAAAGCTTTCAATGTCTAACTTACTAAATATATTCTATATAATCGTTCATATTTGGTATCAGATTCAGCAATAACATGCTTATCGTAGTTTAGATCTTCCAAGAAGTCTATCTGTCTTTAATATATTGCGTGAAACCTTCTGAGAACCGATATTGATCACATTAGTTTTCCTCTTAGCTCATCCAATGTACGCCTGGTGAAACGGGATCATCAACCTCTATCTCCTCTTGGTATATTATTTCTTTAGATGATCATCGTTAAATGTATCTTTTACACGATCTCATAAGCATCACCATAGGGATCATCAACCTTCATCTTTTCCTTATATTTTAACATACAAATGGTTAACTCATCCTTATCCTCTTCGCTCCACTAGGATGACATGAAGGGAAACATGGTTGATAGAAAGCTTAAAAGATTTAGAAATGAGTAGAAGTTTTGAGTTTGTGTGGTTAAAATGTATAAAATTGTGAGTTTTGTAGAGGGTTTTTTTTATATTAGAAAATTAGCCATTTTCAATGGCTAAAATTTTAAATTGGTGTAACTACATGGTGCGATGGTCATAACACGGTAACTGATTTTTTTTTACCATAGTGCACCGAGAGGCGGTGGTGGGACACTATGATAGCGTCATCCTCAGGGCATCACAGCCACTACATATTATTAGTTATAGATATTATTCATTGTATTGTATATGAAAGTAAATATGTTTTCTTTAATTATTATTGAAGATTACAATCCCTATATACATAAATACACTATAACTAATACATATAGCCTAAAACGTTGTCACTAATGCAAACTTTGGTAAGTATGAATTGAGTTGGGGATGAAATGGAGAGATGTGTATAAACGGATAAAACTAACAATGATTTATATGAAAATGTATAATCAAAGATTATGAGGCTTAGAGTTGAGAAGAAATATAAAAAGAATATCTGGGGTAAAATAGAATGAAGTTAACACTTGAAAGAGAAAAGGTAAGAGGTATATAAACAACAATATGAGAACAATTACCTTAACAGATCGGGGTGGATATCTGAAAACCAAGTATATCTGATTGAACCCTATTCAATATAATCAAAATAGAAGGAAACAATTATTATAAAAAATGTGAAGGATATATTACACAGGAAGGAGGATATGTTCAATTATGTATTTAAAAAATAAAAGTCTATGACAAAGAGTTATAAAACACACAATTTTTTTTTACATGAACTAAATATAAATAATAAACAAACAGAAAAAAAGTAACACGGCAAGAAAAAAACTAACAAAATGAAAGTTACTGGGACAAGAATGAGCACCAACTAGGAATGTTTTGTTGGCGCTAAAAGCTGTCTGTGAGAAGAATTAATAAAAAATTGATGTGTCACACTGATTATGACTGTTTGCGGAAAGAATTTGTGTTAGTGTTACGGGTATTCTTGTATTAAAATTATGGGGCCCCATGATCACCGTATTTGGACTGAAACTTAAAAAAATTAGTATATTATGTAAGAGTTTATTGAGCCTACATGGTACCTCCCCACCCCACTTCATCTTTGGATGCGTGTGTCGTCGATGAGTGCCATGATGGTTTGAAAATAGATGTGATCGACGAACGGCATGGCGGCTCAGAACTGGAAGTGAATGGTGGAGACATGGGTGTGATGGTTGGGAAGAGAGGCAGTGGATTTGACGGTGAATGGAAAGGGTAGAGATGGGAAACGGTAGATTGTTAGACATGTGAGTGACGACATGTTAAAGAATGGACGTTGAATAAGATTATATAAATCGAAAGCTCGTTAGCTTAAACTAAAAACAACTATCATATCTAAAAATGACATAGTTAGTTAACTTTCTTACATCTCTGACGTCAAACTTCCTCTTTATTTCAAATGCATCACCTCATCAGTCATATAAGATTTTCAGCTATCTTTTAAAAACACTCATTTTCATTCAACACTACATCATTATTCAAACACCCAAAATTATAATTAATATAATATATATTGATATGTGAGAGATGTTGACCAACTATTTGCATTTGTCGCTTGGTCCGAAATCCAAATGCCCAGACGGACGAACATCTCCTCCTACCTCATTCGCATTGTTTGGAAATTGGATGGCCACGGTTGTTGGATTAGGTGTCTAAGCCTATAACTAAAATTGATAGCAGCACAGTCCTTTTAGGTTGCCCTCAAGACTCGGCATATGGAGAATTAATAAAAAGGGGAAAAAGAAATGGTTTATTAATTATTATGGTTTAATAATTAATTAGACAAAAACTATTTGGGAGGTTAATCAACAGTTTAGTTAATTGAAAGGGATAATTAACAATTAATCAATAGTTGGTTAAATTAGGAATGTTGTTATTCCACATGGAAGATTTCGAAATCCCTTATGCAAAGGGAAATTTCGAAAATTCCATGTATCCCACATTGGTGGGATTACAAAGTAAGGAGGTTGTCCAAGGCTATAAATAAAGGCCTTAGGGATTCATTCCAATTCGCTCATAAAGGCTTGAGTATTCGTCTCCTTCTTTCTCCCTCCTTGTGGAAGAACTCCTTATAGTTCATCCCACCCTTAGTTTATATTCTTCTTCGAGTCCTTGGGTGTGATCCCATTAGAGGCACGACGATTATGGTGCTTGCTTCCTTGAAGTCAAGAAGGATTATTATAGTTGTTTACTATAACAACTAAGAGGTATGTAACCCTATCTGTCTTAGTAATTTATTTATTTTGATTGTTTGCTAGGGTTTATTATATGTTCATAGTTATAGGTTCAATAGTGAAAACATAGATCATGTTTTAGGTTGCATGCACCCTTAATTGTTTAAGTTTGCTTGTAGTGCCTGAAACCCATCAACGGTGGCCGTCATGACTTCTAAGAGCCCTCCGTTGGAGGTGCTCTTATGCATTTTATCATATATCAGATTTCTTTGTTTAGTATGACTGTCACGTTAAGAAGCTAGCAACTTTGCGAGTCATGCTATATATCGCATCTTCTCCCTGCTAATGTGATTCGAAAACAAGTATGATGTTTTGGAAAGACGTTTGGTTAGACGATCTTCCCCTCCAATCGTGCTTTCCTCGGCTTTTCGCATTGTCCCTTAACAAGGACGGGTTCATCAGTAATTACCGTGATTGGGATCGATGGTCTTGGTTTTGGCGCAGAAACATTAGAGGTGGGGTGGAGTCAGAACAATGCACGATCTTGATGGAGCGGATGTCTAGAGTCTCCCTTAGAAACGACGTTGACAAATGGTTGTGGTACTTAGATGGTGACACTAAGTTTTCAGTCACATCGGTTCGAAATCACATTGATTGTTGTTACCTACCGGTGGGGGAATTTGCTACTCGTTGGATAAGGTATGTGCCGAAAAAAGTAAATATCGTTGTGTGAAGAACTTTTTTAGATTGCTTACCTACGCGTCTAAATCTTTCTAAACGCGACATGGAGTTTGATTCTATTTTGTGTCCCATCTGCAACTCTAGTGTGGAATCTGTTAATCATGTGTTAGGGGAGTGCGGTTTCTTTATCAAGATTTTGACTCGTGTTAAGGCTTGGTTGGATGTTGATTGCTTTTCTCCGGCTACTCCTCACGTTTTATTCAAGGCTATCGAAGATTCCAAATGCACAAGGATCAAGAAGGATGTGTTATGCATTATTATCTATACTACTTGGTGGCTCGTTTGGAATACCCGAAATCTCTTCACCTTCCAACCAAGTAAATTTTGGAACGACAGCTTCTGTGAATCTATCGTGATGTATTCTTTTTCTTGGTTTACTTTGAGAAACAATAAGGTAGTGATACGTTGGAATTAGGGCCGGCCCTAAGCATGGGCCAGATGGGCTACAACCCTGAGCATCAAATTGGAAGGGGGCATCAATTGTGAACGGCGATCTTATTATTTTTCGAAGAGAACACAACATCACATCAGTCATCACTCATCAGGTGATATTGTTCCATTTATTATACTTTTAAATATATTTTTGTCATTGATATCATGCCCCTCATGTACAACCATCTGGTGCCCAAAATGGAAAAATGAAAAAACAACAAGAAAACTTACTCAATCTTTACAAGGATTTTAAAAAAATATTTTAGACATGAACGTAATACTAGTGGAGAAAATATTGATGAAAAGAATGTGAAAGACAATAATATTAGTGAAAATAATGTTGATGAAAGTAATGGTAATGGGAATAATGTTGATGATGATAATGTTGAAGACAATAATGTTGAGGAAAATAATGTTGATGAAAATAAAAATGAATTTGATAGAATGTTTGAAGATAATGAAAATTATTTTCAATGATTTATATGTTGTAATTTAACTGTAAGTTTGAAACTTTTTATTTAGTTGATAAAATCGGCGTGGGGCTGAGCCGCTTAGCTTGACTAGGTTCCAAACCCTTAAAACTTTGTGTTGTACTATTTAAAGTTTTTAACAGGGGGCACATTTTCGACTCGCGTCCTGGGCATCCAAATTCTCAGGACCGGCCCTGGTTGGAATGATTAGATGATTAATCCTTTGCATGTTTTGTAATTTTGCTCTGATTTAAGCTTATTTTATTATAATATTTACTGTCGTTCCAAAAAAAATACTGAGGTCTCTTTTAAAATTTTACGATAAGAATACGTACATAATGCTTAAATGCCAAAAAAAAAATACTAAGGTCTCTTTTTAAAAATTTATGAAAAGAATACGTACATAATGCTTAAATGCCAAAAAAAATACTAAGGTCTCTTTTAAAAATTTATGATAAGAATACGTACATAATGCTTAAATGTCAAAAAAAAAATATATTGAGGTCTCTTTTAAAAATTTATGATAAAAATACGTACCTTGTGGATTGAGCTCATTTTTTTATCAATAGAATCAACGGGGTTCAACACAATGGCAACTGGATCCACGAGCCTTCTGAAATTAAGAACATGGCGGTCCAATTTTTTAAGGATAAATTCAAAGAGCCGCTTGACTCCAGGCCCCTGTTCTCATCGACCTGTTCAAGAAAATTTCCAGTACTCAATCAGAAGATCTAATAAGGCCCTTCACTGCCATAGAACTAAAAAATGCAGTTTGGGAGTGCGCCCCGAACAAAGCCCCAGGGCCCGACGGTTTTTTTTTTTTGAACAGCAAAAGTGTATTAAAACAAGGAGAGAAAACCCGGGAACTAGCAAGGAGCTAGCCCGAGCCCCCCAAACACCTTACATTGTACAAGGAGTTCTCCAATCAATCGTTTTTCTACTCCTATTATCACACCATAACTTACTCCAACTTTTAATATTACAAACAATTTTACTCGCACTAGGCACCTTATCTTGAAAGATAGCTTCGTTTCTAGCGATCCAAATGCACCAACACATAATGTAAACGATAGCTTGGAAAAGGAAACGTTTGCAAGGAGCCACCTGAGGGTCTTTATGGATCTCCACCAAGTCCTTGATGGAAAAAACGAGAAGGGGAGGAACATGAAACCACTCCAAAACCCAATTTCAAACCACCGAAGTGACGTGATCGGCCGACTCCTCCCCTTCATTGCAAAGCCTGCACACATTCGTCAAGCCAACGATCCCGCGGCGCTGCAGAGCGAAGATCGTCGCAATCCTGTCCTGGCAAGCACGCCACATAAAAGTATTGACTTTAAGGGGAACAAGCTTATTCCAAGAAAACTTATACTCCGCAGTCTCCACATTCCGATTAGCGATAATCAAACGCCTCACCTCAGCCACCGAGAAAGGATTACCATTCCCACTGTCCCACCTCCAACAACCATTAGCCCACCTCATATATCGATCCCACTCCACATTCATAGCCATTAGAGTCTTCCAGACAGAGATGATATTTTTCCAAACCCCGGAGATCGAAAGCCTGCACGGAAAAACCTCCACTCTCCCGTTCACAACGTGGATGGAAGAGATAACACAGCTCCATAGACTCCCCTCCTCCGCCTTTAATCTCCAAAGCCATTTGGAAAGGAGGCTCACATTAACGTCTTCCAATCTATCAAGACCCAGCCCCCCAAGACTTTTTGGTTTGCAAACATCGCTTTCTTCACCCAATGAATCTTATTAACCAAGTCGGACCCACCCCAAAGGGCCCGACGGTTTTAACATGAAATTCTTCAAGCATCATTGGGAACACTTGGCAAACCCCCTACTTGAGGCACTAAACCAGTTTCATTTGACTGGGCAAATCAGTCCTCGATGTAATTCCTCTTTTATTTCGCTCATTCCAAAAAAGAAAGACCCCC
Organism: Deinandra increscens subsp. villosa; assembly: GCA_039602395.1. NCBI lineage: Eukaryota > Viridiplantae > Streptophyta > Magnoliopsida > Asterales > Asteraceae > Deinandra > Deinandra increscens. The sequence continues at coordinate 6,476,940 of JBCNJP010000002.1, forward strand.
TGCACTTTGGTCACTATCAACCTATTTGTCTGATCGGTGCAATCTATAAAATCTTGGCAAAGGTTTTGGCAATCAGATTAAAGGTTGTGATGGGCTCGATAATTAGTGACACACAAACTGCATATGTTGAGGGGAGGTCCATCCTAGACAGTCCGCTGATTTTGAATGAGACCATCGCCTGGTTGAAAACTAACAAGAAAAAAGCAATGCTATTTAAGGTGGATTTTGAGAAGGCATTCGACAGTATAAACTGGAATTTCATCCCGTACATCATGAGTCAAATGGGTTTCCCCTCTCTATGGTGTCGATGGATTCTTGGCTGCCTGAGTTCCTCAAGAACCTCTATTCTAATTAACGGATCACCTACAGCGGAATTTCATATTTTTAGGGGGGTCAAGCAAGGTGATCTGCTGTCACCTTTGCTTTTTATCATAGGAATAGAGGCTCTTCACGTGGCCATAATTAAGGCTACTCAAGAAGGTATGTTCAAAGGAATTGGTCTCCCCAAATCAGGTCCTTGTTTCTCCCATCTAATGTATGCCGACGATGTGATTTTCATCGGTGAATGGTCCCAATCAAATGCAACGTTCTTGACCAGAATGCTAAGGTGCTTTCACTTATCTTCTGGATTGCAAGTCAACTTTGAAAAAAGTAGGATTATGGGGGTAGGGGTAAGTCAAGCACAACTGGAAACTGTTGCCAACACCTTAAAGTGCAAAATGGATAACGCCCCCTTCACGTACCTTGATATCGCAATTGGCTCTAACATGAAGCTTATGAAAAACTGGGTGCCGGTCATTGACAAAATGGTTGCAAGACTAAACGGGTGGAAAGAAAAAGTTTTATCACAAGGTGGAAAAGCAACCCTCATAAAGTCCGTGCTAGGAAGCCTCCCAACGTACTACCTGTCACTATTTAAAGCCCCTGCTGGTGTCATCGACAAACTGGAGAAAATAAGGAGAGATTTCTTTTGGGGCCAAAGCGCAAAACATCGAAAAATCCCTTGGGTGGCCTGGGATAAAGTTATCGCTCCCAAACAAGTTGGCGGACTCGGTATTGGATCTCTAAAAGCTGCCAATCTCGCGTTGCAATGCAAATGGGGATGGCGGTTGGATTCGAGCAGTGAGGATCTTTGAGTAAAAGTAATACAATCAATTCATCACTCGAATCGAAATCACAGTGTCATCCCGTTGAAGAAGATGATCCCCGGATACTGGAAACCCATAACCAGGGCCATTGAAGAAGTTGAAAGCAAAGGGATCGACTTCTGGAATGATATTAAAGCAGTAATCGGTCCCGGCTCAAAGGTGAAGTTTTGGCATGATTCATGGTTAACATTCGGTTCATTGAAAAATAAGTTCCCTAAGCTTTATGCAATTGAGTCAAAACAATCTTGCCTGGTGCAAGATCGAGTTCAATCTAGATCCCATCACCCTGGCCCATATTGGAATTGGACCCACAATGGTTTGGCGGCCCAATTGAGTCACCAAATAGCCCAGATTGAAGTTTTAATCAGAAATTATTGTTTTGAAAGAGGTAAAGATAGATGGATTTGGACAGGATGTGCTGACGGGAAATTTCACACCTCCTTCATTCGAAAGCAACTAGAAGCAGGTAACAATTTTTCTGTATCAAGGCACAATTGGACGCATTGGGTACCGCATAAAGTCCACATTTTCGTCTGGAAAGCAGCTATGAGTCGACTACCGGTCAAGGAGGAATTAATAAAAAGAGGTGTGGACATCCAAAATTCATCATGTTCCTGGTGCTCCATCCATCCTGAATCTGTTGCACACACTCTTCTATTCTGCTCGAAAGCCGTCGAAATTTGGGCCTCGATATCTAGATGGTGTAATTTCCAATTCGACACTAGATCCACAGTGGAGGAGCTACTCTTGAAGATAAATGATATCCCTGGTCAACACAAGAAAAAGAATGCTCTGGTGGTTATTGCTTCGGTGAAGCTTTGGGAGATTTGGAAAGGCCGCAATCGTAAAGAGTTTGAAGATTTAAACATCATCTCCAGGAGAGTTGTGGAAGAAGCAAAGACCGATTGCTTCTTATGGTTCAAGTATAGGGCCAACGTAGACTCTTTAGATTGGGATTGTTTTTGTAATTCCTTCGTTTTGTAACTCTCTTTTCTAGCTCCTTGCTAGTGTTTTATGAAATCTTTCGCTGTTCAAAAAAAAATTAATAAATTAAATATGTCTATAATAACCTAATTGTTTACACAATAATTTAGATAGATATTTCTAAAAGCACACTAAGTGACAAGTCACTGTATTATCCCAAACTTTTGTGTTTTGTTTAACAATGAATAATAATTGTACCACTTTAAAAGTGTTTGCAAGTGACATTTAACATATTAAAAATGCGATTGGATAACATGTTCATATGGTAATTCAACACATCACAACTTTTTCTTTGACTTTATGTCTTTTAAATTATCTTCAATGTCAAAATTCACTTTTTAGTGGGTGACAACTTTCTGTATTTTACTTTGATAGTTATCAAGAATTGTTAGTCTCCAATTGAATCTTTTGATGAAAAAGTGATGGCTACACAAGTCATAATTTATTTAACATATTATTATTTATGAAAAAATGTTTGCGTGTGAACTCAACTTAGTATTTTCATGATCAATCTAAACTTGTTTACATTTTGCTGGTGAACCTCATTTTGTCACTGTTTCTCCGTCTTTCAAACAGTTATTTGTTATTTATAGCACAAGGATAATCATATAACGAATTAGGTTTGTAAAATGATGAAAATACTAAATTGATAGGTTATCTTTCTTCTAATAAAATATTACGTTTTCTACCACATGTCATCATCACATTTATTCTCACCGTAAGTTTCTTGTCTTTCTCTTCTATTATGTATCAACTTTTTCTCATATTAAATACTACTGATTTTAAATTATTGAATTATATAATTAAATATCAAAAATATAAATGTTCTTATTCTAATAATTTACTAAAACTTATCAAATCATAAGAAGATTTTAATTTTATCTTATCTTAAAATATGATATTATAATTATTAAATCTTCATCTTTGTTACTTATAATTTTTAAATATCTATTATTTCTTATTATACCAACAACTGATGATATCTAACATACAAATCTTCATACAAACTATTGTTTACAACATGTTACATTTATTCAATTTATGTAGTGTAATACATTGGTTTGTAACATAGTATTATAATATATAAAGACAACAAGTAACCTTAGAAACCTAGTCCATGGACTCAACCCTAATAATAATTCATCATAAACTTAATTATATATTTTAATATTTCTCCGCAGTCAAAACACAGAAATCAGACGCTCGAACTAAAAAGCAATTAAAAAACATAAAACAATAAATAATAAGATAATCTGGCTTCAAACTTGGTTCACAACTCAGAAATTCAAACTTCTCCCAACAAGTTCTGAGTTTGCTTGATACGACCATCCATCTACAATCTTCATGTAAGTGATTTTGCTACACAGGCCTCATAAGCGACAAAGCGCGGCAACATTAAACAGTGACGCGGCTACGCGACCTATGGCTAATGGATTGTAATCCTATCAGAGAGAGTGGCTCAACAAAAAACAACGCTTAAAAAGAAAAAAAAAAGAATAATTGTTTCATCTCAATTTTTATATAATCGAATTAAATATGCAAGTCAAATAAAATTTATATCATTTGAAAGCCAAAACTTTATAAAAATAAAAGATTAATCTCTCCTAACTCTACATCAATGTTTTTATCATCATTAAAGAGTGTTTTTGACTTTGTTTCCTTCCATTCAAGTCAATTTTACCAGTTTCAAGAGCACTAGTACCTTATAATCTTTCTGCAAGATGGTTTCCCACATCACCTCCACTTCAATTCAAGACCTAAAAAGCACTAAACACAAGATTTTTTTACAAGTGGAAGTTTGACTTTCTACTTCTAAATTCTAATGATGTAATTGTCAACTTAATGTATCGTAGAATATGACACTTTAAGATAGCTGGCTTTTTATGTAGGTGAATAAACGGGTCGATCTATAAGGGTCTATAATAGCCCTCATGTCCTATTTGGTATAATCCGTTGTTTTTTATTTAAGAGAAATTTTATAATAAACTTAAAATCATTGCTCCATCTCATTCTTTATAACGGTCCATATCTTTATAATTTTAAGGTAAATCTAGAAGTTTCTTATATTTTCTAACTATGTAGACTCCGTATTCTTATCTTACTAACTTTACAGAACGAGATGTGGGGAGTTTTTTAAAAAGTAAGATTTAAATAAAAGGGATGATTATTTTTTGTTAATTATAAGGATATGGATACCAAATGGAATGTGAATGCTCTGACGAGTTAAAACATGTTTAGGTTCAACAATTAACTTTTACATAAAAGTCAAGATTATTCTTTTTAGTAAGCAAGCATACACAAGGACCAAACAGTCTAGATTTTTTACAAGAATTGTTAGATTTGTAGAATTTCATAGAGATTTTTCTTTAAAGATGTGACCCTTTTGGTTTGTTCTCATTTATGATACTTGATAGGAACCCTTAGAGACATCCATTACCTACTTTCCTATGTAGGGATACCCACTACATGATACCAAAACCCGACAAGCATTTTTCAAAAAAAAAAATTGCGAGATATTTTCTCTAACGAGTGGCCTGAATCGGGCGAACCCGATGCTCAAAATGAAGAAAAATACAAGGTGAGGTTTACTTGCCTATAAATAAAATAGAACATAAGTGCCAATGAGGTTTAATTCATATGTACAAAAAGGAAAAACAAGAAAGCAAAAGGCAATAGATAGAGACATGACATATTTAGGTCCACAGAACAACTCATCTTGTATGTAAAATATGGCCTGAATTTGCTTGGGGCTTAAAATATCTCCATGTGGGTCCTACTAGTCTTTTAGATGACCCCGTTGTCTTTTCAAGAAGTTTTAATTTTGTGGCCACCATGTCTCGTTTCTCTAAAATGAAGAAAAAGATTTGGGGAATTTCTGGTATCTTATAATGAAGATTGAAGAATAAGATTTGTGGGAATGTTGGATGAGGTCATGCTCATCTATATTATTAGGTTGTATAGTAGTGGGTTAGAAATGAGAAGTCAAATGTATTATCATTTGTACCATTTACGGGTTGTAAGGGAGTAATTAGTTTCTAGCAAATAAGAATTAAACTTGGTAATCAGGATTCTAGTGTTTTTCACTTATAATGTGATTACATGATGTTTGTATATAAGAAACAAAATTACACTCTAAACCCTCTAGATAAGATAGTACATGTATTGTATAATATTTCTCCGCAAGCTAAGACCAGGGAGCGATGTTAGTGTTAATGACTGGTTAACAAGTTCAGTGACAAAGTTATAATTCTAACATTCTTCAGGGACTGGTTTGGTAACTCTATTACTAAAGGAAGGAGTTAAATGAGAGTTTAAGCAGAAACTGGTTGATGTGTTAAAGCTAAGGGGTGTAGAATGAAAATTTCGTTTATTACCGTTAAAAGTTGTTAGTAGGAGATTAGGGTAGTTAATCTTGCTGTATTAATAGATTGAACCAGTTCGATTGTATCTGATTACCATTTCTCAATAAAGTTTTCCTTTCTTGTTCATATTCTTCTGACTTTGAGATTCAATTTGATTTGGTATCAGAGCAACAGGTGCGTTGCTCGTTCCGAGTTTTCGTTCGTTCGAGAGGTGCAAATCGAAGGAGTGATTTTCATCAGGAGCAGCGATCTTCGGGAGTTCTTGGTTGTGCGAATCTCAAATTGGAGCAAGAAGAAGGAGGATCTGAGATCCTCAGTCGAAGAGGGGCAAAATTCGTCGATTACTGGTTTCTCCTTTGAGGTCACCAGGCTCATCACCGAGAGCACATAGAGTTTCTTCTCCGCGAAGAGTTGCAGGTCCTATAATGGCGGATGGAGGCAACAATGGAGGTAACAACAACAATCGGCAGAGAGAAAACTACATAACTATCCCTTTGCAGTGTCCTACCCTCAATTCCTCAAATTACACTATATGGGCTGTTAAGATGAAGGCAATTTTTCAAGTTCATGCTCTTTGGGAAGTAATACAACCGGCTGAAGGGGCAGAAGTTGATGGCAGGAAAAATAGTGCCGCAATTGCCTACATCTTTCAAGCCCTTCCTGAAGATCTCATCCTACAGGTAGCTAATTTAGAATCTGCGAAAGAAATTTGGGATTCTATTAAGACTAGGTATGTAGGAGAAGATAGGGTTAAGAAGGCTAGACTGCAAACTCTAAAGGCAGAATATGAATCTTTGAGAATGAAAGATTCAGAAACTGTAGATGAGTTTGCAGGGAAACTTAGTTCTATTGCTGCAAGATCTGCAGGTTTAGGAGAAGAGATTAAAGAGAGTATTCTTGTTAGAAAACTGTTGGATTCTGTCCCTGAGAGATTCTTGCAGATAGTGGCATCTATAGAGCAGTTTATTGATCTTGATAGTATGCTACTTCAAGAAGCCATAGGGAGGTTGAAAGCTTTTGAGGAGAGAACATGCATGAAGCACCTTAAGGCTTCTAGTGGCAAGGAAGAGCAATTATTATTGTCGTATTCAGAATGGCAGGCTAAGTCAAAGGAGACAAAAGGCAAAGGCAGATGGGACAAAGGGAAAAGTGTGAAGGATAGGGAGGATGGTTACAAGGCAGCAGAAAGTAAGAAAGACTTTGCTGGAAAGGGAAAGCATGAGAAGAAGGGAGGTCAAAGAGCCAAGAAGGACAAGTCAAAGATCAAGTGTTTCAAATGTGAAAAGTTTGGACACTATGCAAGTGAATGTGCCAAGGTCACAGCCAGAAATCAAGAAGCTCATTTGAATCAATGTGAGGAGGAAGAACCAGTGTTGCTAATGATTTCAGATCACAAAGATGCTAAAGAGATGGTTTTCCTAAATGAGTCCAATATTGATCCTGGCAAGTATGAGTCAGGGAGCTCTCAGGAAGAAGTGTGGTATTTGGACAATGGGGCATCTAACCACATGACAGGTAATATCACTTACTTTTCTCAAATTGATAAAAATGTGGGTGGGTTTGTAACTTTTGGCGATGGATCAAAGGTCAAGATAGAAGGCAGGGGTTCCATCATTCTTGAGGGGAAAACTCAGGATCAAAGGTTACTTACCAATGTATATTACATTCCTCATTTGAAGAGTAGCATAATTAGCCTAGGACAGATTACTGAAAGTGGATGTGAGGTTGTTATGAGAGGTGATAGTCTTTGGTTGTATGAGCAGAATGGCACACTACTTATTAAGGTTAAAAGATCTTTGAATAGGCTGTACAAAGTGAAGCTTAGGACAGGGGCAGCAGTATGCTTTCTAAGCAATGTAGAAGATGAGGCTTGGCTCTGGCATGGCAGGTTAGGACATGTAGGATTTAAGACTTTGGAACTCATGGCTAAGAAGAAGTTGGTTGAGGGATTACCATAAATTAGTCATTCCACACAAATGTGTGAAGCATGCTTAGCAGGTAAGCAAGTTAGGCACTCATTCCCTAAGGAATCTGCATTTAGATCACAAGGTACATTTGATATGATATCAATGGATCTATGTGGACCCATAGAGCCTAGTACAGAAGGGGGTAATAGGTACTTTATGTTACTTGTAGATGATTTCTCAAGGTTTATGTGGGTATACTTTTTGAAATCTAAGGATCAAGCATTTGGGACATTTGCTAGGTTCAAGGGGAGTGTAAAAGGTGTCTATGGCAGGAGAATAAAGAGTCTTAGGTCTGATAGAGGAGGTGAGTTCACATCACATGAGTTTAACTCATTCTGTGAACAGAGTGGCATAGTGAGGCTATTAACAGCACCTTACTCCCCTCAACAAAATGGAGTTGTTGAGAGAAGGAACAGGACTATAATGGACATGACTAGGAGCATTTTGAAGGCCATGGAAGTGCCATATAGGTTCTGGGGGGAGGCTGTTAGACATTCAGTTTACTTGCTTAATAGAGTTCCTACAAAGGCCCTAAAGGACATGACACCATATCAAGCCATGAAAGGAAGAAAGCCAAGAATTGAGCATCTCAAGGTATTTGGCTGTGTTGGGTATGTAAAAGACACTCAGCCTGGTCTGAAGAAATTGGAGAATAGAAGCAATCCTATGGTATACTTAGGATGTGAGGAAGGTACTAAAGCTCATAGACTTTATGATGTTCATAAAGGTAGAGTGGTTGTTAGCAGGGATGTACACTTCAGTGAAGGAAGAAAATGGGAGTGGGCAGGCTCTTCAGGAAAGAATAAAGAGAAAGAGGGAAGCTGGGGTCAAATGGAAGTACTGCCTTATGACTCTGAAAGTGAAGATGAAGAGCAGTTGGCAACCAATGAGGAGAGTGAGCAACATGAGGAGAATGATGCAGAAGCAAGTTCTAGTCAAACTGGAGGTGGTGTTGGTGCTAGCAGGGACCATGTGGCAAGTACAAGTCAAGGTGTGGGCATGAGAAGGTCTAGTAGACATGTTCATGTTCCTGCAAGGCTAAATGACTATGTCTTAGATAATAGGTTAAGACAAGGAAGTCAAAGGCAGGAGCAATTGGATTTGATTGAGTTACTGCTGGTACAGGATTCAGAACCTCATGGTTATGAAGAAGCAAAGCTTCATAAGGAATGGAGGCAGGCTATGAAAGAGGAGATAGGAGCCATTGAGAGAAATAACACATGGATTCTATCTGAGGTACCGAAGAACTGCAAACCAATTGGACTTAAATGGCTGTTCAAAATTAAGAAGGATGCACAAGGGAAGATAACCAAGTACAAGGCAAGATTAGTAGCTAAAGGGTATGTTCAACAATATGGAGTTGACTATGAAGAAGCATTTGCACCTGTGGCAAGGATTGAAACCATAAGAGTTATACTGGCTTATGCAGCAAGTTTGAAATGGAAGGTGTATCACTTGGATGTGAAAGCTGCATTTCTACATGGAGACTTAAAGGAGGAAGTATATGTGGAGCAGCCTGAAGGCTTTATCAAGAAGGGGTCAGAACATATGGCTTACAAGTTAGTGAAAGCCTTGTATGGTCTGAAACAGGCACCAAGAGCTTGGAATGATAAGTTAGATAGAGTTCTTAAGGAATTGGGTTTTAAAAGATGCCAACATGAACAGGCTGTATACATAAGAGGTAAAAATTACACTTGTGTAATTGTTGGTGTATATGTGGATGATTTGCTTGTTACAGGAAGCAATCAAGAGGAAGTCACAAAATTCAAAGAGCAGATGCAAGAGAGGTTTGAAATGACTGATTTGGGAGTGCTTAACTACTATCTTGGTTTGGAGGTTGATCAAGGAGAAGATGGTATCTATCTGAAGCAAACAGCTTATGCCAAGAAGATTGTGAAGCTTGCAGGACTTGAAGAAGCAAATGAAACAAAGACACCAATGGAACCTGGATTAAGGCTGCAAAAGGAAGAGGGTGGTGAGGATGTGGATGCAACACAATACAGGAAATTGGTGGGCTCATTGAGGTATCTTACACAATCTAGACCTGATATTTGTTATGCAGTTGGAATTGTGTGCAGGTTTATGCAGCAGCCAAAGGAAGCTCACATGAAGGCGGTCAAGCATCTTATCAGATATGTAAAGGGAACACTGAATCATGGGTTGTACTATGCTGCTGGAAGGAAAGGAGATTTGACAGGATATAGTGACAACAACCATGTAATGGATACTGAAGATGGAAGAAGTACTGCAGGAAGTGTTTTCTACTTTAGAGGGTCAATAGTATCATGGAATTCACACAAACAAAAGACTGTAGCACTCTCTAGTTGTGAAGCAGAGTTTATGGCAGCAACAAGTGCTGCATGTCAAGCTGTATGGTTGATTGGATTATTACAGGAGATAACAGGGGAAGAACAGAATAAGGTTGTACTGTTTGTAGACAATAAGTCAGCCATAGCATTGATGAAAAACCCTGTGTTTCATGGTAGGTCCAAACACATACATTTGAGGTTTCATTATATTAGAGAATGCATTGAGGCAGGAGTGATCAAAGTGGAATTTGTGAGTTCTGATCAGCAAAAGGCTGATATATTAACTAAAGCTTTGCCTAGGAACAAGTTTGCAGAGATGAGGCAAAAGCTTGGAGTTAATGATTATCAAGTTTGAAGTATAGGTACAATTTCAATCCAATGGATAATGAGATGAACACACTAGTATATTCAAACTCATTGAGTCACTGATATGCAGTGCTAATGTTTACTTGTTGTTGATTGGAATTGTGAAATTTGTTCCTTGGACAAGAATGTTGAATTAAGGGGGAGAATGTTAGTGTTAATGACTGGTTAACAAGTTCAGTGACAAAGTTATAATTCTGACATTCTTCAGGGACTGGTTTGGTAACTCTATTACTAAAGGAAGGAGTTAAATGAGAGTTTAAGCAGAAACTGGTTGATGTGTTAAAGCTAAGGGGTGTAGAATGAAAATTTCGTTTATTACCGTTAAAAGTTGTTAGTAGGAGATTAGGGTAGTTAATCTTGCTGTATTAATAGATTGAACCAGTTCGATTGTATCTGATTACCATTTCTCAATAAAGTTTTCCTTTCTTGTTCATATTCTTCTGACTTTGAGATTCAATTTGAAGCGAGACCGGGGAGCGACCTGTAGCTTGGATTACAAGAAGAGAAATTGTTATCAGGGTTGTTGCTTTGTGAAGACATCTGCAATCTGATCATTTGTAGAGATAAACTGAATCGACAGTTTTTCTTGAGCATCATTTTCTCTAAGAAAATGAAAATCCACCTCTGCATGTAGGGGCAGACTTCACAAGAACTCGAAGCACATACAAAAGTGTTTGAAGATAGGTGAGTTAAGCATCTTTACTAGCCAGGGCCTTGTATTCAGACTCGTTGATGATCGAGAAACAGTTCTTTGTTTTCGAGCAAACTAAGACACCAGATTAGAACTGAGATATATGACATATTCCTCGGTGGATTGACGGTCATCCGAGTAACTAGCCCAGTCAACATCGAAGTATGCACTTACAAAGTTAAAATTCAAGTTCGTATAAGCATGGAGGAGAGGTACAAAGTCATGTTTTATTTGAAGACCATATGTGATGCGTGAGAGATGTATATCGTAAACCTACAAGAAATGACCTTTAAATTTATAAACCTAAATCTTCTATCTACGCATGCATATAGGAAAGCGAACCTATCATACAACAGTAATTAGAGAACTCAGGGTCGACCTACGGATCAATGGTGTAATCATATCTAACCTAGTAGTATTCACTAAGATTCTGTCATAACTAGTTAAACTAATACTGAGATGTTTATGATGAAAACAACAATAATAAAATAGATACTATCTAAGACTGGTCACCAATTTGACTATACCTATATCTGATTACTTACTATCGCGACTTAAACTGTTCTTATGGATAAATGCTTCCCTAGAATACCCAAATCTAGGCAATTGGTCATGTACTACCCGCTAGGATAATAGGCTCACAATTCAACAACCTATCAACACCCAACAACCATAATGAAGTATCCACTCATCCGTATACCTTGTTAAAGGTCAATAAAAGTTTGCTATAAGACCTAGGATCATAGACCAATCCTACTCAGAATGACCAAGATGGACTAACTATTATAACCATACAACATGACATCAAAGAAGCAATATAGATAATAATACAACGGAGAGGGAGGAGAGTGGAAGTGTTGTGTGGTGAAGAAATGGGTGGTGTGGCTTTGTTCTTATGGTTCAAATTTGGGTCAATGACTAGTGGTTACTTCCTAGGTACAAGGGATTAGAGGTACATGACAACTAAGGTGGATTAGATGGTTTAGGTTAGGGTCTAAGACTAAGATGTGGCATTGTTAATCACCACACTCTAATCCACTAACTAAGAATTGTAGGTTGATTTATCAAACATGTCATTTTTATAAAATGTGGTATGGAGTTGGGAGTTTTTATAAAATATAAAAGGAGGGTGATGGATTAAATGCCAAAAGTTCATAAAAAAATAGATATGGTAGTATTGTATAAAAATAATACAAAGGTGGTGGGTTTTTATAAAAAGCTGACGGGCTACTTTTACAAAAATAACCCAAAGTATTTGGGTTGCCGAAAAACACAAACAAAGGGGATGGGCTGGATTTCGGTTTGGGCCGAGAAGGAGGAAGGCGGCGGGTTTCGGCCTGGGCCTATTGGGTCGCGGGTTGGGTCGGTTAGTTGGTTAAATGGGTTGGGTTAACGGGTCAGATTTCGGGATCGGTTTTAATGTTTTCGGTTCGTTGGGCTTGTTGGGCCGAACTGGGCCCGAACGGGTTATCGGTTTCGGTTATTGACTATCGGTTAGTGAAACGAGTGGGACGGGACTAAGTCTTGACAATGTAATGTTTCGTTATATTTTTAGTATATGAAAATGAATATGTTGTGTTGGTTATTTTTGTTTTTCGAAAAGTAAGTTAACACTGATTGTTTCGTTTGTTCGCGACGTCTTTATGCCGAACTGGGCCCGAAAGTTAACATGATTATTTAAAACCAATCGTTTTAAATATATAATCGCTCAAAGTTTCGTTGTGTCGTTGAAATCCGTGACACCGGTTTGTAAAATAAATATATATTTATATTTATTTTCTTATTATTGAAATCCACTAATTACTTAGTGGGTTTTCTTGTTATTAAAGTTTCATAATGCTATAATGGAAACTCTTATGTTCTACGGGCATATGTTTCCGGTACAAACACGAAAATTATTTACGTCTCGTTTATCAGTCAGATTCAGTAAGGAGGTTTGACCTGGACTTTTTTGGACGAGGTGTCACAAAGAGTCAGCAAGAAATGATGTGGAGAGAGCTTTCGGTGTTCTTCAAGCTAGGTGGGGAATAATACGAGGTCCAACAAGATCTTCAACTCTACCAGTATTAGGTGATATAATGATAACTTGTATTATTTTACATAATATGATTGTAGAGGATGAAGGTTTGGACGTAACAAACTGGTCACATGACGAGCATGAACCTGATATACCAAGTTACAATAATGGGGCAATGACAAAATTTCAGGCCCGAATGGAGAGATTTAGAAGCTTGCGTAGCAAAGACGCTTACCAAACACTACAAAACGATCTAGTTGAGCATCTTTGGGCGAATATGCAACAACAATAATTATTTTAGTTCATTTAAGTTTAATTATGTACTTTGTTGTATTTTTTATTATGTATTTGTTTTTTTTTTTAGTTTAATTAATCAATTATGTATTTATTGTTTCAATTTAAAAAAGTAGCCGTTTTTTTAAATACTCGCCGTTTATATCTAATATTTACTTATTTAAGTATATGATTGTAATTAAATAACTCACAAATAAAATTAGAAAAGAAATGATGGTGTGGAAATAAAAGTGTGCATGCGTTAAGGCTAAAAACCGTTTGTGGGAAGGATTTGAAATGATAGATAAAAAACTGATATGACATGCTGACTAAAACTGTTTGTAATAAGGATTCTCTCCGGCGTTAAAAACAGTCTTAGTTTCTACTTTCTAGTAATAAGATTTGTGGAAATGTTAGACAAGGTCAGGTCATAGTCATCTCTAGTAGGGGTGAGCATAAAACCGAATTAACCGAACCGGAACCGAAAAAACCGAAGAAACCGAACCGAAAAAAACCGAAACCGAACAAAAAACGAAAAAAACCGAACCGAAAAAACCGAAACCGAAATTTTCGGTTTGGTTTCGGTTTTTCGTTTTTCACTAACCGAAGAAAACCGAACCGAACCGATTTTATATATAACTTTATAAAATTTATAAAATATGTTTTAAGCCTAATAGCTTAACTTATGTTATGTTTATTTTAACTGAAATCTTAAACAAAGTTCGATCTATCCCAGCTGGTACGTAACAATTTCATCAATGTAAAGGTCTCGAGTTCGAGGCCTTCAGCAATCAATAATATATTTTTACTTTGTAGTTGTTCTTCTTCCCTAATTATTTCTTCTAATACTAAGCTTAAGTTATCCCACATTGAAACTTATACAAATTCTCAAGCCTTTCCTCTCTAAATAAAAAGTTTATCCCATCCCACATTGAAACTTAAACAAATTCTTAAGACTCCCTCTCTCTATATAAGGAATCAACCATCCTACTAGTGTTGGTACACGCCTAATGGCTGTGAAACTAGTTGAGCCTGTTCAATTTGACCAAGGCATAACTGGGTGCTATCAAAATCTGAAGGTACGGTTTATAAACCGAAAACCGAACCGAACTGAGTTTAAAAACCGATAAACCGAACCGGTTCTAACCGAAACCGAACGGTTTCTTAAACCTAAAAACCGAACACTTCGGTTTCGGTTGCGGTTTTAGCTAAAAACCGAACCCAACCGAACCGAGCACACCCCTAATCTCTAGTGTTATCTATATTATCAGGATTGAATTGAATGATTACTTTCTAGTTAAATATCATTGTGACAGAGACCTAATACTACCCACATTAGGACTCAACAAATGCAAGTGAGCCTAGAGTTAGGCCTCACATATGCTCATTTTCTTGTAAAAGTTAAAAGATTCATGGCCTCATGGACACCAGAAAATCTACAACCTGTTAATGCATATACAGGGAAATTGTTAACGGTAAACATAGCAGAAAATCAAGAAAATAAAAAGTTGGAACATATAGAGTATATCAATGTATCTATAGTAAACCACAAGTGTAGGTACAAGAAAACACAGAACCCATCTTATGAATCTACCTAAAAAGTAACCCTTTTTATGCTGTTTCTTGAAAACAGATTGATCTAGATAAAGCAGCAGGATTCGCTTGAAGCGCAGGAGACGCTGAACTCTCTTGATGATTCTTCCTTTCTTTACTCTTTTCCTGAAACGCGTTAAAGTACTCGTTTTTTATTCCAAGTGTTGCCCATATAGAACTTCTTGCAGCTTCATCTGGATCATCAATTCTAAGAGTCTTGGGAATCAGAATCGAGTTCTTTGGTTTCTTCGATTCATCATCATCATCACACTTTGTTAACACTTCCTCTCTTGGGCGTTTTCCCAAGATTGAATTGGTTATTTTAGGTGTTGATGGAGGTAAGAAGGGAATGCAGTTCCAATAGGTTGATGGGTAGATTGGCATTGGAGGGCAAATGGCAGGAATTGGAATGTAAGGCCAAGAAACTTCAGGAATACAATGAACTTTAGAATGCAATCCATTTCTTTCTTGAAGATTTTCAGGTACTGAATTAGAAGTTCTAACTGTTTCAGAAGTTCTAACTGTTTCTTGGGAGATAGTTATGTGGCGACAATGAGTTGTTGCCAGATTCTTGTTTTTTCGGCGGCCTGCTCCAACTGCCATGTTTCTCATGGCACCTCCGGCCGTCCAGTACCTTTGGCAGCTCTTGCAAAAGTGGCGTGGCTGGTTAACGTTATAGTTGTTATAGTAACAGAATTTTGTGTCCAGGCTAGTACAACGAGGGCATGGGAGAATCTTGTCCGGTTTTTTGAGGGTTTTAGGTTGCGGGTTTGTAGATTCTTGTTTAGTTTCTTCTTCATCGATGGATGGAGTTTTAGGGCTGTCTGATTCTGCCTTGATCTCACTGCAATTTGCTTTTATTTGATCCTGAAAATACCAAGTTATCAGTAAGTTACTAATGCAAGAATAGCAGCCAGCAGAAAATGAAGCTTGACTTTTTAAAGTCAAAATGGATTAGTTTTGAACTTCAAATTCTAATCACTCAAATCATGTCACCCAGAAAAATTAAATTCCTACATTAACATTTACAAAGTTATACTCCAATAAAATCAACTTTTGACCAAAATGATAAAACCATCAATGGAAATTTCATATTTGAAAAACAACAATTTGACCATAATATCAAGTCATCAAATCCTTGATTCAATTCCAAATCTTGAACCACTTCAACATCAAAAATTTGAAAAGTAAAACCAACCCATTAATTCTTTGATCATAATATCAACTGGGTTGCTTTCAGATTTTGAAAATCATGAAATGTAAACTGTGTACCTTCTCTGCAGCTGCTCTGTTTAAATTCTTATCTCCCAAACAGTTATTGCCACGTGTGCAATCGGAACCGGTGTCTTTATCACCGCCAGTTCCGGTGGGCTCAGCCTCCTCTCCGGCGGTGGAGGAGATGGCCGGAAGATTAATACTTTTACTACTGATTCCTGGCAGCACAATCTTTTTTCCGAACAACTTGATACCGGGATCCTCCATTGATTTTGTTGTTTTCTGATTATAAACGGCGGTTGGTTGCCGGTGGCGGAGACCGGTGGTGGTTTCAGTTATGTAAGATGGATGGGTGGTTTGGTTTGGTTTTGTTGTCAAATGGTGGGAGTGTTGGAAAGAATAAATACTTCCATAAAAGTCTCATTCCAGAATTATATATCATAATGTTGAACAGATGATAGATGATATTTGGTAAAATGGTATTTTTGTGTGTAATTAATCTTCATTTTTTATAGGTAGATGTTATAAATTTTACATTAGACATGTTATATGAATTTAATTTTAAAGATAGATTAGAAGCGGTTAGGGAAAAATATATATATATATATATATATATATTTAACGTACTTTTAAATTCACCTAACCTGAATACTACAAAATTTGAATCCTCGATCTTTAAAAGCAGTGGCGTAGCTTTTAAGGGGCGGGAGGGGCGTCGGACCCCCCGATTTTTTTTTCAATGTATGGGATATATAATTTTCGTGTAGAAAATTTCGATATACTCCGGTTTCGACCCCCTATTTACCCCAAAATTAACGTTAAGGAAAAAAAAAAGATCCCGACCCCCCACTTGATATTTTCAAGCTTTACCACTGTTTAAAAGGGACACCAAATAAGTACTATTACTCTAAAACTTGAGAACTCTGACGTGTGTTGCCGTATAAATTTAACACTCTCGTTTCACGTCAGATGCGAACCTATTTCTAGCAAACATTAGGAAAAACTTAAACAAAGACTCATGATAACAATAAATATAACAGATACAGCGTTAACTAAACCTACAAATAAAACATTAAAAAAACTTAATAATAAAAAAAAAATCTAAAACTAACAAAGGTTAAAAATAGACTTAAAACTCAACATTATTGTGAACCGATTTTTAAAAAAGCTCGAAACGATAATAAAATAGAGATATAAATAAAATAATAGAAAAAGAAAAGATAATAAAAAGTAGAAAAGAAAAAAAATGTAACTATTGAGTTCAAATTTGATAGAATAGAATAGATGTTAAAGCGAGAAAGAAGATATTTGGGGTGAGTTAGAAAATGCTCAAACTTTTATCCAACCAACCGAACAAGGTTTGAATTATTGTATCAAATAAACCAAACTAGTTTTAAAAACGAGTCTTTAAGTAATTAAAAAATTGAAGATATAGCTGATTTAAAATTGAATATAAAACTATAATATCTTTTTAATAGTTTTTCAACTCTCACACGTTCGGGGATAACATTAGCACACAAAATTGTCTATTATATAACGGTACGTCAATAAAACGAAAATAAAAAACGTGTAACAACCAAAACGCTAAAACAAAAAACTATATTGCACTATTCTACCTAAGAAAATTTATGTGTACTTATTACACCACAAAAAAACAACAGCTCGTTTATCAAGCTCAAACGATTTAAGCTCAAATAGAAAAAAAAACTACGTTACAACGTCAAAATTAGAAATCGAACGCTCAAAGTGTTAAGCTTATGACCTGAAAGTTATGTTACACGACTAAACCCGTTACACCACAAACTTATGTGCTAAACTAGTCACGTATGGATAAAAAAAATGTAAGACAATATTTATTTATATATCTTAATATATTTCGGTATATATATATAAATAAATATCTTATGTCCTTTAATCATTTATCTTAAATAATCAATTACGGTTTTAACCCTATCTGGTATTACTTGATGGACGTAATTACCCTTTCTAGATGGGCTAGGGTTTCCCCTTGGGTGTATTATAAATAGAGGCTCATAGGGAGAGATTAAAGGTTAATCACCACCACCCTAAACCGATCTCTCTCTCTATCTCGTCTCTCTCTCTCTCTGATTCGTGTTCTTCACGAATCCTTTTCCCCATCCTAAACAATACATCCTAAAGGGGAACCAAGGCTATTAACAGGAATGGACAACCTGACTGCTGCTGATCTCAATCAGTTCACCACAGGTAATCTTTATATTATTATCTGTATTTATATTAACGATTTCAGGATTCGATCAACATGTGGTATCAGAGCATATGTTGCTCAATCGAATCATGTTTCTGAAATCGTCAAAACCCTAATTTTCGAAATCAGATAAATGGGCTTTTCGATTCTGTCTCAAAAATCGTGAAACCCTAATATGTCTTTTTAAGCACATAATGAAAATTGGTTTTAAAACAAACCCAAAACTCTAATCAGATTTAGTTTTGGAAAACCACGTTAAAAACCCTAACTGATTTCGAGGGATTATACACTTTTCGATCAAGATACAAATCCTTGATCGAAAAGATTACTTTTCGACCAGACGTTTTACTTTCCGATCGATACTGTGGCTTGGTCCCGTTCCCTCGATCGGAAAATATGATTTTTTTGATCAAAAACCTACTTTCCGATCGACTTTTCGATCGGCTTAAGGTTCGCGATCGAAAAGTCTATTTTCGACTCTGCCTGATCGGAAAGTGTACTTTCCGATCAGCCTGTACTTTTCGAATCGACTTTTCGATCACTTAACACTTTCCGATCGATACTGTGGCTTGGTCCCGCTCCCTCGATCGGACCATGTGGCTTTTCGATCGACTTTTCGATCAGGCCATGTGGCTTTTCGATCGACTTTTCGATCGGACCATACGGCTTTTCGATCGGCTTTTCGATCAGGCCATATGGTTTTTCGACCGACTTTTCGATCCGATCGAAAAGTATACTTTTCGATCGAAAAGCTCACTTTTCGATCAGATACCCTTTTTCGATCGAAAATCATACTTTTCGATCGGGTATAACTTTTCGATCAGACACTCCTTTCCGATCGGATACCCCTTTTCGATCGAAAAGCATACTTTTCGATCAGGGTATATCTTTACGATCGAAAACCCCTTTACGATCCGCGGTTGTTGACAGGGGGGTTTCTGCTAAAATTGGGGTTTCATATTACAATTTGTTTTGTTTAAAACCTTAAAATTTTATGTTTTACAAAACCTAATAAAATTTAGATTAGTTCCTTACCTCGTATTAGTTAAATGACAAGTAGTAATTCTGGCCAACGCTGTTTTGCTACCTCAATTAATGTCACTAATTATTTCTAATACCAGGCAATTTACTTTAAAACTAATCTATTCGCTTAAATTGATAACATCTTTAAAACCTCGATTCTGGCCAACGCTGATTCGTTGTTTTTGTAATGTTTATCGACTTAGAATTAAGCATTCGCCTTACGTATACAAGTGTTTCTCTTCTGGCCAACGCTGATGAGTTGCACATGTATTCAGCGAAACTAATTTGTACATAAAGCTTATGGTGTATCATTTCTGGCCAACGCTGATGTGATGCATCACTTTATGCACATACACTTATTTAGTTCATAATGCTTAGATGATAGGCAAGTAACCAACGCGAAAGCTGATTCATCTTAGTAGAACCTTTTATTCTGTCTATTAATTTTGGTGATTATTATAGACCTTATCACAACTTACTTGCTTCATTTCTATGGTCCTTACTTATGCCTGCTTATTATTATAATAATTACTAATGTCATATGCCTATAATTATTATACTATTATAATTATCCGATTATTCCCTATACCTCTCTTCGCTTAGTATCTTATTATTCTCTCTCTCTTGTCCACTCTAAGCCTCGGCTTTCGGAATAGAAACCCTGACTGGAACAAACTACGCTGCTTGGAAGGATTCTCTGAGTCTGGTTCTCGGCATTTTGGGCTTCGATCATGCACTCCTTAATGATGCTCCTGCTGACCTCACTACTTCGAGCACTCCTGAACAGAAGACTGCTCATGAAAAATGGGTCAAGTGCAACAAGATGTGCCTTTTGATCACGAAGAAGTCCATCGACATTGTCATCCGGGGGGCCATACCAGATTCTGACAATGCCAAGACCTACCTGGCGTCTGTGGAGGAGTACTACAAGGGAACATCTAAGGTGCATGCTGGCAACCTTATTCTCAAGTTGCTGACTACTAAATACGATGGAAAGGGCAGCATCCGTAAGCATCTAATGGTTATGAACGATGTCGCCAACAAACTTAAGGCCTTAGACATGCCGATCGGCGAAACGTTCCTGGTTCACTTCATTATGATTTCTCTTCCTGCGTCTTTCGAAACTTTCAAGGTCAACTACAACGCTCAGAAGGATAAATGGAAGATGAGCGAGCTGATTGAAATGTGCGTGCAAGAGGAAGAGCGTCAGAAGCTTGACAAACCAGAAGTTGCTTACCTCGTGACTGCAAACTCCAACAACAAGAGGAAGGGCAAGGCTACTCAAAGGGAACATCCTAAGGTTCAGAAGAAGGATCAAGCTACATCATCTTCCGGCCCTAGCAATTCTAGCAAACCTTACTGCAAGTTCTGTCGCAAGCTTGGACATAAACAGAAGGACTGCAATCGTTTCAAGGATTGGCTGGCTAAGAAAGGGCTTTCAAACAATCCAGATGCTGGAAAGAAACCAAAGAACGCTTAAGCTTGGGAATGGAAAAGATTTAGCCGTTAAAGCCGTGGGAACTTTACATCTTATTATGAAAACTGGTTTATGTATTAAACTTTATGATACCTTATATATTCCTGAGATTACTCGGAATCTTGTATCAGGACCAAAGTTAGACATGGACGGTTTTGATGTTTCTCATGGTCATGGCAAACTTACTATCTATTTTAATTCTCAAGTATTTGGTTCTGGTTATCTGGATGGTGGACTTTATCGATTAGAACTGGATGATGTTTTCTCTAACTCTTTGTTGTCTTATAATATTAATCAAACAACAACAAAAAGAAAACCTAAAAGAGACTTAGAAACTTCATCTATGTTATGGCATCAACGTTTAGGCCATATTTCGCGGGATCGCTTAGCGAAACTCGTGAAGGATGAAATTTTACCATCTCTTGACTTCACCGACTTTGGAACATGTGTCGATTGCATCAAAGGCAAAATGACATCCACTAATAAGAAAGGTGCCACTAGGAGTTCTAAATTATTAGAAATTATTCACACTGATATTAGTGGCCCCTACTCTACTGTTGGAATTACTGGACATAACTCTTTTATCACTTTCATAGATGATTATTCTCGTTATATGTACTTGTATCTCATTAAAGAAAAATCTGAATCACTAACAACTTTTAAAGACTATCAGACTGAAGTTGAAAAACAATGCGGTCTTCCAATCAAAGTTGTTAGATCGGACAGAGGAGGTGAGTATTATGGTAGACATACGGACTTAGGTCAGGCCCCTGGCCCATTTTATGAGTTTTGCAAAAGCCAGGGGATCGTGAACCAATACACCATGCCAGGTACTCCTCAACAGAATGGTGTTGCTGAAAGGAGAAACCGAACCCTTATGAACATGGTACGAAGTATGTTAGCCAACTCGGGCTTACCCTTATTTCTCTGGACCGAAGCCTTAAAAGCAGCCGTTTATATACTCAACAGAGTTCCGTCCAAATCTGTCCCTAAAACTCCTTATGAACTCTGGACAGGACGGAAACCGATTCTAAGACATATGAAAGTATGGGGCTGTCTTGCTGAGGCTAAACTCTATAATCCCTTCTTAAAGAAGCTTGATATGAAAACCGTAACCTGTAACTTCATCGGTTACCCCGAACATTCCAAAGGTCATCGGTTTTATTGTCCTTCCCATGTTACTCGTATCGTAGAAACCAGAAATGCCGTGTTCCTTGAAGATCACAACATCAGTGAGAGCAGTGAAAACTTTCTCGATGATCTGCGTGAAGTACAAGACGCGGGGGGGAGGGACTCTTCGTCGCTTACCATCACTCCGATTACTCCTCTTGTACACGCCTCCGTTGCTGACACTGCACCCATTCAACCTCCCTCTCCAGTATATGACGACATTCCAAACGAACAACCACAAAATAATGCTGAACCCGCTGAACCAGTCGTTCCAACCAGAAAGTCAACAAGAGTTAGAAAGCCTACTAACTTTGACGACTATGTTACTTTCCTGGCTGAGCTTGAAACGGATGGTGGAAAGTTCATCGATCCAACCTCTTATAAAGAAGCCATGAACAGTGATCAGTCTTCTGAGTGGAATAAAGCTATGCTTGACGAGCTTGAATCCATGAAGAAAAATGACGTTTGGGATTTAGTTGAATTACCCGACGGTGTAAAACCTGTAGGATGCAAATGGGTCTTTAAAACTAAACTGGATCCTCAAGGAAACGTTGAGCGCTACAAAGCGCGATTGGTTGCAAAAGGCTACGCTCAAAAAGAGGGAATTGACTATCAAGAGACCTTTTCTCCTGTCTCTCGAAAAGATTCCTTAAGGATCGTGGCGGCCCTAGTAGCTCATTTTGATTTAGAGCTACATCAAATGGACGTCAAAACTGCTTTCCTGAACGGTGACTTGTATGAAGAAGTGTTCATGACGCAGCCTGATGGGTTTAAACCAGAAGGTCAAGAACATTTAGTATGCAAGCTAAAGAAATCGATATACGGGCTAAAACAAGCATCGCGTCAGTGGTACTTAAAGTTTGATGAAGTCATGAAGAAACAAGGTTTCCTGAAGAATCAAGTGGACCAGTGCACCTTTCTTAAGATGAGTGGGAGCAACTTTACCATACTTGTCCTTTACGTAGATGACATTCTATTGGCAAGTAATAGTCTTGACATGTTGCATGAGTCAAAGCGGTTACTTTCGCTTAACTTTGACATGAAAGATCTCGGAGAAGCCTCTTATGTTATAGGCATCGAAATTCACCGAGATAGAGCTAAAGGGATCTTAGGCTTGTCCCAGAAGGCCTACATTGAGCGCGTCCTTGCTCGATATAACATGCAACACTGTAACCCCTCAAAAGCTCCTGTAGTTAAAGGAGACGTTTTCGGTTCGTTTCAATGTCCGAAAACAGATGAAGAAAAGGAGCAAATGAGAATGATACCTTATGCGTCTGTAGTCGGTAGTATTATGTATGCTCAAGTCTGTACTCGTCCAGATATTGCTTACGTTGCTGGTATGTTAGGCCGTTATCAAACTAATCCTGGCCATGATCACTGGACAGCAGCTAAGAAAGTTCTTAGATATCTGAATGGGACGAGAGACTACAAACTGACTTACAGAAGAAGCGATAATTTGGAGTTAGTCGGATACTCAGATTCTGATTTTGCCAAATGTAAAGATGATAAGAAATCCACTTCTGGATACATCTTTATGTTAGCAGGCGGGCCCATTTCATGGAAGAGTCATAAACAACAGCTAACCACAACATCCACTATGATGGCAGAATACATTGCTGTTTACAATGCAACCTGTCATGGAATGTTGCTTAGAAATCTGATAGCTGGACTCAAAATTGTTAATTCCATTTCCAGACCATTGAAGCTTTATTGTGATAACTCAGCTGCCGTTACTTTCTCGAACAGTAATAGTTCGACTGGCGCTGGACTGTACCTCGATACAAAGTATTTGTTCGTTCGTGAACGAGTTGAGGAAAATGTTCTTTGTATTGAGTATATAAGTACTAAAGATATGCTTGCGGATCCGATGACTAAAGGTCTCCCAATTAAAGTGTTCGAAGATCTTATTTCGAGAATGGGCTTTACTAAAGACCTTAACTAAGCATATTGTACTTCTTATTAATAAATTTTCCTCTTACGTTTGATTTTGTCTCTTAATATGTTATGCATGCCTTTTGACATATAGACAGCTTTATTATAAATCAACGGAAGGGCTTACTTTGGTAATTGATTCTGAATTTATGTTGAATTTTAAATTTGGGATTGTAGTATGATTAATGGGGGTCTTGAGTTGGATAATCAACTCTATGACTGTATTTTTCTGCTGCAATTTTGGTTTAAAATTGAAATGAGTACTAAATTCTGATCAGACTTATCTAGTACCTCATATAAATGATCATTCGGCCAAGTGAGAGAATGTAAGACAATATTTATTTATATATCTTAATATATTTCGGTATATATATATAAATAAATATCTTATGTCCTTTAATCATTTATCTTAAATAATCAATTACGGTTTTAACCCTATCTGGTATTACTTGATGGACGTAATTACCCTTTCTAGATGGGCT
The DNA here is from genome assembly GCA_039602395.1 of Deinandra increscens subsp. villosa. Classification (NCBI taxonomy): domain Eukaryota; kingdom Viridiplantae; phylum Streptophyta; class Magnoliopsida; order Asterales; family Asteraceae; genus Deinandra; species Deinandra increscens. The sequence continues at coordinate 6,501,176 of JBCNJP010000002.1, forward strand.
AGGGTTTCCCCTTGGGTGTATTATAAATAGAGGCTCATAGGGAGAGATTAAAGGTTAATCACCACCACCCTAAACCGATCTCTCTCTCTATCTCGTCTCTCTCTCTCTCTGATTCGTGTTCTTCACGAATCCTTTTCCCCATCCTAAACAATACATCCTAAAGGGGAACCAAGGCTATTAACAGGAATGGACAACCTGACTGCTGCTGATCTCAATCAGTTCACCACAGGTAATCTTTATATTATTATCTGTATTTATATTAACGATTTCAGGATTCGATCAACAAAAAATTCTTATTTTCCTCTTTTTCTATTGTAGCAAAGAAAAAAAACCAATGACAATGGTAAAATAATAAATAGAACCAACTTTTATAAATGTATATAGGTAAGTAAGTAGTTTTAGAAACCAGACGTAAGTAATTAAAAAATTAAACATAGAGCCGATTTAAAATAGAATATGATGATCGGTCGTTTGGATCCAGTGACGGATCCAGGAAAGAATATCAGGGGTAGCGGGGACTAACGGGGGTTCGGGGGCAGCGCCCCCGAATTTTTTTTTAGGTAGTTAACGGGCTTTTAATCATATTTTTAAGGGGCTTTTGATCATATTATTAAGTAAAAGCCATAAAATTTCTTCCAGGGGTCGCGAAAAATTTGTTTCAGGGGTCGCGAAAAACCGAAAACCTATTAAAAAAAAAAATTTGCACGTCGGGGTAAAAGTTCAGGGGTAGCGGGCGCTACCCCTGGGACCCAAGTAGGTCCGCCCCTGTTTGGATCATGCGAAAATCTTATTAAGCTAGGTAGCTAGGGTAAGTCAGGTATCGTATCCACGAGGAACATATAGACAGTGTTAAAAGTTTTATTTAATTATTTAACTAAAGTTATTTAACAAAGCGTATAAAAAATATTTTTATTTTGTTTTAAAATTTAAAATAATAATAATTAAAAGTTTGATCACACCAAGGGTTTATATATTGTGGTTAATATGCAAATAAGTTATATTGAATCTTACGGGGTGTTTGTTTCGTGGAATGTAGTAAAATTTGAATTGTAAAGTTTTTCTTTTAAAATTTTGCTAAATATTTGAAATGCAATAAAATCATTTAATCAATGGAATTTAGTATTATTTCAACATTTCTAGAAAATCCTTCATTTTAATCAAGGAAAGTTACGCGACCACAAATTCCATTGATTAAAGAAACTAATTCCAATTTAAATTTGTCCATAATCCAAATAAGCACCACTTTAAAATGAAAACTTTGCAATTCCAATTCTACTTCATTCCACGAACCAAACGTCTCTTAGAGAATCACATAGATATGATCCACTATAATGTTGGAACTCAAGTTAGCAAACGAATACGGCCGTACTACAAGACAAGAACTCAATCGCTACCGCCACGCTGTTGCTATATAAGAATCAAAGTTAAATAATAAATCATTACGCGATTTATTAACAAAAAATACTCAAATTCATTTCGGGACACAACACAAATGATCTAGTAAGAAAATTACTTTTAAATTATAACAAAGGAACGTTTAAACAATGTAATCAGTACAAGATATGTAGAAATACACTGTTTACTCTAAGAATGTGTAATAGGGGTTATTAGGAAGGTGGATTTATGTGACATGTGACATATAGGGGGTTATAAGGTAAAATGTGTAGTAGGCGGCTATGTGAAGTGGAGAACCTATAGAAAAAAAAACAAAAAAAAAAAAGAAAGAAAGAAAGAAAGAAAAAAAAACATCAAAGAGGAAGGCGTGATGTAGGTAACGCCAACCCCATTTTTTTTAAACATAGCGCCCCCTATATAGTGGGCTTTAGGGTGTGATGAGCCGTTATAATGGTGATAACACCCTCACTACACATATGCTAAAAGTCAAATACAAATAAACACACAACTTATTAGTAATCTTACACCTAAATATGATCACAAGTAGTTAGTCAATCAGAATAATTAATCAACCAAAATAATTAAATTGGTTCTAGAATCTAAATAAAATTAAAAGATATAAAACTTTTCTGTGCCTTAAATTCACGAACATAGCAGCTTCTACATATTGTCTTTCTCTCTTGTTGCGTGCACAGCCAAAATAGGGCTGAGGAGGCTGCCCCCTAAGGCCTAAACCCCCACGTGAATGTTTATTGGGCCAAAGCCCAATTTCCCATTTGTTGGATTCCTGTGTACACGAGAGGAATTCAAACAACATATTTATTTATGGCATTGGCTATATTAACAAACATTTTTAATAATAATAAAAAAAATTTAAACGGTTGTTTGAACCTAAATGGTTGTTTGGGGCCAATATGGTTTGTTTGGACCCAAATGGTCATTTGGGTTTTTTTTTATATATTTTTTTATTTTTTAAATATTACAAAACCACAGGCCCCTTGAAATTTAAGGGTTCGTTGTGGCTAGTATTTTAAAAACCGGTTTGAACCGGCCGGTTGAACCGGTTTGACCGGATTTTTTTGGGGTCTCCGGTTTTTTTTCCACGGTTTGTTTTATGAGACCCGAATCGGCCAGTTTTGACCGTTTTTTCCCGGTAAAACCGCTCCGGTTCAACCGGTTTTCTTAATTTTTTATTTTTTTGAACTATTTTTATTATATGTGTATACTTTATTGTTATTTTTTATTATTTGTGAACTTTAAAACTTATATTTTCTTGTGAAATAACTATTTGGTATTATTTTTGAGTGGATTAAAATTGTATTTTAACTATTTTTGTTGGACTATACAAGTTTATTAGCATTTTTTTTAAATATATACCCCTAATCGGTTGAACCGGTTGGTCTAACTGGCTCAAAATTCTAGTTCAACTTCAAAACCGGTTTTTGAAACATTGGTTTTGGCCCAAACGACGCCCAAACAACCTTATTAAAAAAAAGATCATTTGGGTCCAAACTACCAAAAAAAACCCAAACGACCATTTGGGTCCAAATGACCGTTGAAAAGTTATTTTTTTTATAAAAAGGTTTGTTAATATATAATGGCCCTTATTTATTTAGTTTTTTTTTCATTTTAATATTTTCATTCAACTTAAAGTAAATGAAAAGTAACAATTTATGAAACTAACGTTTTGTTTCTGAGTTCATTTAAGGAGGGAATAGAATAGAAACGAAAGGAGAGAAATGAAAGGAAAAAAAAAAGTGATTAATTTCCTTTCATTTCCTTCAAATCCGATGGAAATAAAAACACAAGAAAATAGTGTAGTTTTCCTTCACATTCTCCCCCTTTCCTTCCTTAAATGAAACTCGAAAACACAACATTTTTATTTTTCTTTCATTTTCTTCTTTAAGTGAAACTCAGAAACACAGATTTTTTTACAATATTTCCTTTCATTTATTTTCCTTTCCCTTCTTAAGTGAACTCAGGAACACAAATTGGTTATAGCAATGTGACTATTTTATATGCCCTTAGGACCCCTTTGCTTGTTGTCGAATACGGTCAAACATCTAAACCCATTTAAACGTGTCGATTAGTTCACGATGCTCGTTGTATGACCCCTTGTGATCAACTTTATTGGTATTATCGTCTTATGTTGCTACTTGGACATACTGTTTAACGGTCTTTTACTTACACAAGCTTCACGGTCTTTTACTTACACAAGCTTTAATCTCAATCGTATGTCAATAGTGATGGATGTCTCACAACATCTCGCTATCCCAACAAAGGAGTTAAAGCATCTTAGCTACCTCCATCTCGATCGAAATTGATTGGTGTAGGAAAAAAAACGTGTTTGTGGCAGAGCCGGTCCTGAGAATCCTAAAAGAAATCTAGGCCTGGGGCGAAAAAAATTTGGGCCCCATAACATATAAAGTCAAGAACTAATATAAAACAACCCCTTAACTATACTTTTGTTTAAACCTAATAAATATAATTTCAAAGCATGGTATCAGGAGCTCACCTCTCTCTCTCTCTAAATATAAATTTAAACCTAATAAATATAATTTCAAAGCAATATAACAAGCATAACCCGTATTTAATTAAAAATATAACAATTAGCTAGTTTTATAATCAAGCAATATTTAAGTTCATTTATAAAAGGATATTTTTCATTTAAATAATGTAATCAACATCCATCTTTAAACAAAAACATATATAGTGTTTATGAAATTATGATCATCGTATTCTTTAAGCAAGTGAAAATGAGTCCTCGAAAAATATCTAAAACGTTCGAGGGCGATGAGGCCACCAAGGGACTATTTGTTCTGCCATATGAAGATGCTAAAGAACTTACACTTTCTCATCTAAATGAGGATTTGGAACATAAACTCTTTGACAAACGAAAACCTTTGGAGGTTGATTTGATTTACCAAATAGATCCTAAAGGCAATACTTATAAGTCGTACAAGATGTCGTTTTTTATGTTCTCTGAGCGATTTGCGCTATCGGATTGTCGTAAAGTTTTTAAAGATTTTGGCTTACACACCAAGGATATATTAACACAAGAAAAGATCCTTAGAATATTTTGTATTTGTTTGCACATATTCTGTAATTACTCTTCCTATATTGTTCTAGAATAGGTTATTTAGTTTCCTTTTATTTCTAATGTATTCCGTGTATAAATTGTATGCCTATCAATAATAATATTCAACCTTTGAATCCTCATTCTCTATATGGTATCAGAGCCATAACGCTCCTCTGAGCCAACGATCCCTCCCTCCCTCCCTCCCAATTCGTAACCGATCCATCATGTCTGATTCGATCACTGAAGTAACATCGCATTCTCACTTCCCAATCAAGCTTACCCCAAACAATTACCCTGTTTGGAGAAAACAGGTTATGGCTACCCTCATAGGTCTTGGCCTTGATGGTTTTGTCGATGGCACAAACAAGGCTCCATCCAAGACCATCGAAGGTGACAAGGTGAATCCAAAATACATCACATGGTACCGTCAGGATCAAACGATTCTCGGTGCCCTTCTTGGGAGTTGCTCGGAACAAATTCAGCACATCATCGCTTCTGCCGACACATCGTTTGACGCCTTTGGCAGGCTCTCCTCCAGTTACGTGAGTCACTCGCGTTCTCGCATCGTCTCCTTAAAATCCCGACTTGCTAACAACCCTCGGGGTGATCGTTCTATAACCAATTATTTGCAGGAGATGAAGTCGATTGCTAACGCTCTTGCTCTCGCTCAAAGTCCAGTCTCTGATGAGGACCTCGTTGTCCACATACTCGGTCAGCTAGGATACGAATATGCCCATGCTACCGCTGCTCTGAAGATGCGAGAGACGAGCATAACTTTTCCTGACTTGTTTGACAAGTTACTAGACCAGGAACGCAGTCTCCTAGCCTCACATGCTGCTGTCCCTTCGATCCCTACAGCTAATGCGACACATCGCCAGTCTCGGCCCACAGTGAGGCCCAACTATGAATACAGGGGTGCTGCAGCAAACCAGGAATACAAGCCCAATTCTCAGGAGTACCGGCCCAGCGCAGATTTCAAGCCATCAGGCCGGTTAACCGGCCCATCTCGGACCAGCCGTTTTTATGGCCCAACTGGTGGTTCGACTTCGCAACAGACTAACCGTAATGTTTTCTTTTGTGATTTTTGTTCTATTGCAGGACATGACACAGGTGATCGTCGCAAGTTGCGCAAATTTTTAGAGAACCATAACATCACCGTGTCCGATTCTACTTCGCCACCGCCGGTTGTCAACTCCTCCATGGCTCGTAATGGTGCTTGGATGTTTGATAGTGGGGTCTCACACCATGTTGCCTCGGATCGCTCTGCATTACATCACCTCTCTGACTATGGGGGGCCCGATGAGATTGTGTTAGGTAACGGTTCCACCCTCAAAATCTCTCACATTGGTAATTCTAGCTTTTCCATTCATGATCGTCCTTTGCAACTAAATCACATACTCTATGTTCCATCTCTCCGTAACAACTTACTTTCCGTTGCCAAACTTTGCAAATCAAATAATGTATCTGTTGAATTTTTCTCATCCTACTTTCTTGTGAAGGATCTTCGCACGGGGGCACCACTCATGCGGGGAACGAACATCAATGATGTCTACTATGCCACATCTCAAGCCATCAGCCGCCTTCCTCAGTTGAACACTACTTCAAAGTCCAGTGATTTTCTTACATGGCACCATGTTTTTGGCCATCCTTCAATAAAGATACTCAAGTTATTGCTTAATAAACTTGATGTTGATTCTCCCAAACACTTGTCTTTGGATTTTCATTGTGATTCGTGTGCCTTAAATAAAAGTCATAAATTACCTTTTGGTGAAAATTCATTTACAGCTACCAAACCACTTGAGCTTATTTATTCTGATGTTTGGGGTCCTGTAACCCAATCTATTGATGGCTTTGTTTATTATGTGATTTTTGTAGACTTCTAGTCTAAATATACCTGGTTTTATCCTATGCGATACAAATCGGATGTCAAAACTTTGTTTCCCCAATTTAAGAACTTAGTTGAAAACTTTTTTCATCATAAGATTGTTTCACTTTTTTCGGACAATGGAGGTGAGTATGTTGGTCTTGATCCGTTTCTACGCCAACATGGTATCTCGCATTTTACAACTCCTCCACACACACCGGAGCAAAACGGCGTAGCTGAACGTCGCCATCGGCACATTGTCGAAACTGGCTTGTCATTACTTCATCATGCTCGTCTTCCGGTGACTTTCTGGTCTCATGCCTTCCACACGGCAGTTTACTTGATCAATCAGATGCCCACATCCATCCTTGGCAATACCACACCGTATTATCGCCTTTATAATGGTTCTTCGAACTACTCGAAACTTAAACCATTCGGCTGTTTATGTTTTCCTTGGCTTCGTCCATACACTTCATCCAAACTTGATCCGAAATCTACCAAATGCATTTTTCTCGGGTACTCCGTATCCAAATCTGCATACAAATGCTTTGATCCTGAAAACAATCGTCTATATCACTCTCGTCATGTTCGATTTGTCGATCATGTGTTTCCCGCCATTCCTTCCACCTCCACGCTACCAACCGCTGTGAAATTTGTGCCCCGTCCTACTCGTCCAAACCCATCTTTCCCAGCCGACGCCACTAATTCCTCTACTCCCAACACTCCAACCTCGTCTCCTTCCAATCACTCTTCCGCGCACATTCCCTCTGACTCGTCCTCTCCTTCCGTGTCTTCTTCTGGCCCAACTTCCCCATCTCAAGCTTCTTCTGCCTTGGCCCAATCATCGGCCCATTCCGCCTCTCCCTCGGCCCATTCCGATCCTGTCTCTCCATCCCCGACCCATTCGGATCCCGTCTCATCGACCCAGTCTTCTCAATCCTCTCCGACCACCCCCGAAACTTCCCCTCCTTCCCCTCCTCCTCAATGCACTCGCAAGCCTAACTCTCGTTACTTTAATGACCTCTTTGTCAACACAACTTCTCTCCATCCCATTTCTCCTTCCTTAGAACCGTCCACTTATCGTCAGGCCCTAAAGGACCCTAAGTGGCGTTCGGCGATGGATATGGAGTTCAATGCCTTAATTCAGAATCACACTTGGGAGCTTGTTCCACCAAACTCTCATTCACCCATCGGTTGCAAATGGGTTTTTCGTGTTAAACGTAAAGCTGATGGTTCTATAGATAAATATAAGGCTTGTTTGGTAGCCAAAGGTTTTTTACAACAGTATGGGAAGGACTACTTCGATACACTTAGTCCGGTAACTAAACCAGTTACGATTAGCACTGTCTTGTGTATCGCTCTTTCTAAAGGCTGGCCTCTTCGCCAGCTTGATGTTAATAATGCATTTCTGCATGGCACTCTCTCGGAGGAGGTTTATATGCTTCAGCCACCAGGGTTTGAAGATACTCGGTACCCGAATCACATTTGCAAACTCAAGCGCTCTCTGTATGGCTTGAAACAGGCGCCTCATGCGTGGTACACCGAGCTCACTACATTTCTTTTAGGCTATGGCTTTACGAAGTCACTGGCTGATGCTTCTCTTTTTATCTACAATGCTTCCGGTGTAACCTGCTATTTCATGGTTTACGTTGATGACATTGTTCTCACTGGTAATAACCAAGAATTCCTTGATTAGTTTGTTTCGGCCATTGGTGCCAGGTTTTCTGTCAAGGATCTTGGTATGCTTCATCACTTCCTTGGTGTTGAAGTTATTCCCACTCCCACAGGCTTGTTCCTCTAACAGCACCGGTACATTCAGGACGTCCTTCACCAGTTTCATATGGAAGGTGCGAAGGATGTTACCACTCCGTTAAGCTCATCCGATCCTCTTACTCTCAATGATGCCTCTCCGTCAGTTGATGCTACACAATATCGTAAGCTTGTGGGTTCCCTTCAGTATCTAGCCTTCACTCGACCTGATATCTCATTTGCCATTAACAAACTTTCCCAGTTCATGCACGCTCCTCGTCAAACGCACTGGCAGGCTCTAAAGCGTGTTCTTCGGTACCTTAAAGGAACGATCTATCACGGTCTGTTTCTTTCTCGTCGTTCTCCTCTCACACTCTCGGTCTTCTCGGACTCAGATTGGGGTGATGTTAATGATGCCGGTCGGTCCACTACGGGTTACTTGGTTTATCTGGGTTTGAATATTGTCTCATGGAAGTCTTCACGTCAGAAGTCGGTCTCACGATCTTCCACTGAGGCTGAATACAAAGCAATTGCTAATGCTTCTGCTGAGCTGATCTGGCTTCGCAATCTCCTTACTGAACTTGGGATTACAGTGTCCTCGGTTCCGACTTTATTTTGTGATAATACAGGTGCCACGTATCTTTGTGCCAACCCGGTGTTCCACTCGCGTATGAAGCATGTTGCTCTCGACTATCATTTCGTTCACGAACAGGTTGCTGCTGGTACTCTCCATGTCCTTCATGTTAATTCACGTGATCAACTTGCAGATATGCTCACTAAACCGTTGTCTCGTGCACCATTTTTACACAATCGTTCCATGATTGGAGTCTCTGATGGATCCTCCATCTTGCGGGGGCGTATTAACACAAGAAAAGATCCTTAGAATATTTTGTATATGTTTGCACATATTCTGTAATTACTCTTCCTATATTGTTCTAGAATAGGTTATTTAGTTTCCTTTTATTTCTAATGTATTCCGTGTATAAATTGTATGCCTCTCAATAATAATATTCAACCTTTGAATCCTCATTCTCTATAGAATACTATTGAGTTCCAGTTTAAGGTAGGGAAAACTGCATGTTTACTTCTCGTTTCATAAGAACTTATAGAGCGATTATGAAGACGAATGCCAATATTTATCGATTGGTGAAGTCATGGATTTATGACAATATAAATAAATGTATTAATTGCTATATGCATTTGGTTATTATTAGTTATGGATATATATAATTTCTTATAAATAATGGCTATATGTATACATACAATATATTTATCACAGTAAGAACATGTTCTTCCATGCATTTGGTTATTATTAGACTCACGTTTCATAACATGTTACATGTTATTACTTAGCCACGAAAAAAAAAATTCTCGAATATCAATACATAAGAAGAAAAAGTTAAAATTACGATTTTATTAGATAAGTACAAACTAACTCAAAGTTGCATTAATGTCAGTCGAGTTCGCCCAGTTCCTAATTCCGATCGGCTATCAAGATTTCGTGAGACGTGGAGCGGTGATGCACTAAAATAGACACAATGTTAATCTAAACCTGAGAATTTGTATTATCATTGGTGAAACATATAAGGGACCGGATTACCAGAAACGAAAGGATATCTAATAAAAGGAAGAAAACCGTGGAGTGCATTACTATGGAGATCGTGGCTCTAAGTTTTTTTTTGAGTTAATGCTAGAGTTAAAGGGTGGAAAGTTGATTAGGAGGAATGGTGTAACTTTTTATTTTTCTCTTGATGTAATGTTTTGTTTCCTCCCCGTCTATTTTGTATGACCCTGAGGTAGGGGTGTTCAGTTTTCGAATCCGACTCGAATAATTTGAAATTCGATTCGAAAACGAGTCGTTCGAAATCGACGTCTAATATCGAATTTCGAATCGAATTAGAATGTGAGATTTTGAATTCGAGCCGATTTCAAATTTGAATTGTAAATAAATATATATATATATATAATTACTTAAAATGTTTATACCGTAACAGTTGACAATGCTAGTAGTAACGATACGGTTATGGAGTACTCAAAAGGTAAGTTTGTACAATGGGGTAATCTTTGTGTCTTAGATACTAAATGGTATCATGTTCGATGTATGGCACACGTTTTAAATTTGGTTGTTCAAGATGGAATCAAAGAACTTAGTGGATCGGTAGATAGTGTTCGGGCAGCCGTGAAGTATGTTAGGCATATTGTTTTGTTCAATTCGTATTTTGTTTTACTAAAAGTTATTTAAGTGTTTATTAGTTTTGAAAATAAGATAAAAATATTGTTTTGTTCAATTCGAATTGAATTCGGATTCAATTCGGATTCGATTCGAATTCGAAAACTGAATTCGAATCGAATCGAATTCGAATGGGATTTCTATTTCGAATTCGAGTTCGAATCGAGTTGTTCGAATCTACTTCGAATTAGAATCGAATTCGAATTCAGGTTTTAAAAATTGAAATTCGATTAACTCGAGTATTCGAAATTTGATTCGTTGAACACCCCTACCCTGAGGGTCTTCATGGTTTTCTGTACCAAATTGATCAAGCGATTCAGTAGTAACACGTGTTTTTATATATATATTTTTTGAACGGCTAATAATCGAAAACTGTCCAGGTTTTTTTTAGGGAGTGATCCAATGGTAAAAAATCACTGTCTTCTGACCCATTCAAGCCGTACGGAGCCCTTAAGCGCTCAATGTTACACCAGATTCGGGAAAATTCACTAACCCGTCCGCCCATAAACACGACGACGAATTAATGATAAAATCTGAGGCCTCAAAAATTGAACTTGACTTTTCCCAAATCTTCTATCACTAACCAGCATAGAGTAGTTGAGCTAGAATTCATTTACAACAAGTATTTTTACTAATCTTCGATATGGAAGAATTGAAGAAGGTTCGTGGAAAAGGGTCAGACCCCGCGTGACAAAAGTTAATCAAAAGTGGGATCGAGAGTGCTCGAGAAATATATAATAAGTCGATATAAAAGTCAACTCTTGGCCACTCATGTCTTTCTTACTTTCTAGATTTAATTTTTAAAAATGTGTATTATGATATGAAACCTTCCCTACTTTAAACCAAATCATCTTGTTTATTTTCTTTCTTTCATATTTTTCTATGAAAATTCCCCCACTTTAAACCAAATCATGGTGTTTATATTTTCACTCTTTTTACTTTTTTATTTTTTTTATAATAAAGTTTATAAAATTCTTGATTTTTATGTAACTTAAAAAATAGGATATGTATATTCTATATAGAGTTGAAGAAAAAAAGACAAGTTTTTTAGTTTGTGATAAATGATGGTGTGTTTCATAACCATCTCTATATGTATTGAGCTCACAAGTTTTACCACTCGGCTGTTCGGTAGATTTTTTCTGAAATACGCTCGATTGATGGTCTGGGTTATATCAGCACGGTCTGTGCACGCAACGTATCGTAGGTAACCCCCTGATGACCTGGTTGAAGTTCAATGTCGTTCAAAGAAATAATAAAATAAAATATAAAATAATAAAACTTTCTTTTTCTTCATTTTTTTCCAATTTTGCTGTCAAAAAAGGATGTGGTGGAGTAGTATATAAAGCAAATGGGAGAAGCACTTACCATCAACCATAATCATTCAAACTTTACACCTACAAAAGTGTGTGACAGTGTGTGTCCTTTATCAGAAACCATGGCAACAACCAGAAGCTTGCTTCCATTTTCTACAACTCTTCTGCTTCTTCTTGTCCTCCTCTCCACCACATCAAATGCAGTTCCAATGTCAAGTAAGCAATCCAAATGTTGTTTCCAACAAATTAATACACTACAAGAAATAAGATCAATAGTGGCGACAAATGTCGCCGCTATTACTTAGATATGTCGCCACTATTACTTTTAGCGGCGACATGTCGCCGCTACTGTGTCGCCGCTACTGACCCGCCGCTATTGTCGTCGTGTATCGCCGCTATTAGTCCACTGGTCGCCGCTGTTGAGTTTGTCGCCACTATTGCCTTTTGTCGCCACTATTGATGTCGCCACTATTGCCCGGTATTCTGCAAAACGAGTTTTCGTTTGTATTTTATACGTTTCCAGTTTTATATCCAAACACGCTAATAAAACTGCAGATTGACAAGATAAATTCATACAATACGCCATCATTAATAAACATTCAAGTCGTACAAAAACCATTAAGGTCCGAAACAAGTTTAAAAAGTTACACACCAACACAAACTAATATCGTGAACATATATATAACATAGAAACTAGTTACTTAAAGATGATGTGCCATCGATCAATCACCATCGTTGTTTCCTTCGTCATCGTCGTTGTTTCCTTCGTTGTCGTTTCCCACGTCATCGTCATTTCTTTGTCGTTGTGTTCCAACATTCAAACCCGTTATCTGTGAGAGTTGCTCTTGAAAATACGGGTCTTGCATCAATTCCTTAATTTGATCCTACAAAAATATACAAACATTTGTATCAAACGAGTCATTTTGCAAACATACAAATATATACTATAATGTAAGTACATACTAACTTTATCAATAATTGCAAGTATTACTAGAGAAAAATCCAATCCAAGTATATACTTCCACTAATTTTTGCCCCTTGACCAAACATATACCAAATACAGTATGGACAAATAGAAATGACACAAACACCAATAGCAAGAAATATCTTAATGTATATAATGCAGCAACATCTAGATGATAAGTAAATGGGAATTCTTATAAATGAGATATATACTAAACTAATTTGACTTTAAAAGTCAAAGTGTAAAACCATGTATGAACAAACTGTAATATCAATTCACTTGTATACAAATTGAACCAAAGGGACCTAAATTCAACAGAAGTGATGAAAGTGACCCAAACTGAACTAAATTAACCAATTGGTCAAAAAATGAGCCAAATTAACCCAAATGGCTAAGTTGAACCAATCTAAAAAACCTAAGTACATACATGATACATACATCTAGATGCATACAATATTTCGGTAAAACAGGTCAAACGGGTCAAACGGGTCGAAATACCAATTAAAATCCATTTTTTCTTTCCAAAGAAATTTCAATTATGTATGGAAGTATGCTACTCTTAAACTTTTGTTAAGGAAAATAGGTATCTATGTATTTTTTTTATCTTTAAGAATAAACTCTCAATCACAAAGTTCAAAAACCACCGGACCAATACTATAACAACCAAAATACTCATATATGAAATAATCAATCTTACCAAAACAACACTCAGCTTCCAGATCAGAAAACAACCCACAACACACTCACCTGAAACAAAGATAAATAAGAAAGTTTAACAATTAAAATCCATTTTTTCTTTCCAAAGAAATTTCAATAACATAAGTGATGAACAACTACTTCGGTTAAAAATTTAAAACCTTAAAACTAAGAAAAAACAGTTAAGGTTCCACAAAAAATCCTAGGACAAACTACATATACAAAGACCAAACCAATCTGCAAAACAACTTCTTAGTAAGACTTGTGCAACCATTAGTCAAAGTAGTCTATCTTTCATTGTAATAGACATATTCAGTAGTCGTACATAGGTCAAAGGTGACACAAAAAATGGTATAACCTTCTTTAAGCTTATAACCATTATCCCACAGAACCAAAAAAGCGTCACATAAACCGAGAGCTAAAAATCTATCCCAACTTAAATGATCATAGCCTAATCGATCCAATAAGCAACAAACCTCAACAATAGAAATACAAATCCAAATACCCAAATCAACCCCATGAAGCATGAAAACTATTAGAGAAAAAACCAACCATAAAAGAGGCAAAATTGAAACCTCTATAAATCACACAGTAAGAAAAAATCATTGGGTACCTGAAGTAGATTGGTCTGCACTCTTAATCACTTGTGCAGATAGTAAACCCGACCTATAACATGGAGGTAGAAACTTATTAAAATAATATCTACTATTATCCTCAAATCCAGCAACACATAGAACTTAACCACATACACCATTTTTTTCTACAAATTATCATTAGAGTTTTTCTACAAATCAGTAGCTAAAACCCAACCCAAATCAGTAGCAACCAATTAATAAGTATCCTATAAGCTAAGCAAAAACGTAACAGAACCAAAAACTAACCCACATCAGTAGCCAAAACTGTGTTCCACCCAAATCAGTAGCAACAGAACCGAGAACTAACCAAAATTGAGAGACTTTCTTGAAACAACTAAAAATCATGGGTTTTCTGGGCTAGAAATAGCAACATACCTTGAAAACTAACCAGAATTGAGAGATGACATTGATGAGCGATGGTGGTGAGCAGTCATTAGCAGCGACGGTACGTGGTGGTGCAGGGATGAGCGACGTGTTGGTGCAGCAAGAATTGAACCGAGGAACGATGGTGAGAAAGCGATGGTGGTGGTGCAGCAGCCCTAGACTCGTCGGCAGTGGAGAGGACGGTGGTGCAGCAGCCCTAGACTCGTCACCGGTGGAGAGGGAGATGATCGACTCATGAAATTTTGGGGGAAAATGGAAGATGGCGGCAGTGGGAGGGAGTATAAGCCCGCTAAAAATTCAATAAGCCCTAGCCGTTAGATCACAAAATAAAATGGATGGCCAGATCTGAGGGGGAGTCGGATCAAGATATTAGCGGCGACATGTCGCCGCTAATGAGTCGCCGCTAAAGACTGTCGCCACTATTGAACGACGTCGCCACTAAAGACGTCGCCACTATTTCCTCTATTTCTTGTAGTGTATATGTGTGTGTAAGCTAATTAACTATGGAATCATTTCATGTTTTTCATTAGGGCCATACTTAAGTTTAAGGTCTTTTTTTTATGGTTAATGAGAACATTAAAGATTATTTTCTAATGCACTTGTTTTCACAGGAAGTCGGAATCTCATGGATGAAGGATCACTTGGAGATGCCAAAGATTTAAACAATATCCACTCGGTAAATATATATATTGAACTTTAATTAGTTAAAAGGGAAAATCATCAAAATAAAAATAAAGATGGAGCACTTTTTAAGCCAAACATTTTTTAAGCCAGACAACAACATACTGAATTTTAGCCGGTGACAAAGGAGGCTAAATCTTAGCCCGACCGGCTAAAATTTACTGGTCTTTTTCACACATGCATGTGTATTCATTTGATTGGTTATTTTCATGGACCCTTGGTACTTTTCACTGTCTGTTAGCCCTTAGACACGGAGTTTATTTTGTGGGGTTAAAGTCGATGTTTATTTAACAAAAACACGAATCAATATGTTTATTTTGATGATTTTCCCTTCTGGTCGCTAATTAGGTCCCTAAAGATGTAACAACAAATAGACTATCTTCAAAGCAAACCCTAATATTATTTCCATTATTTTTCAGGGTGATGTGAACGAACATTGGGAAATTACGGAGCACGTGACAGAAAGGATGAACCTGGAAGTGAACGATTATCCAGGATCTGGCGCGAACAATCGCCACACACCGAGGCCGTAACAAGGGACCAACATGATTGTCACATTAAGCTAGAAACAACATACTGCTGCTAGTATTTTACAGTGAAATCTATTACAAAATATACCATGTTACAGTAGTACCTTATGAATTATGCTACAAATAGTATAATAGATATATTAGATCTAGATTAGGTATGTATTAAGTACAATTGTTTAATGTGTCTGAAACTATAGATGTATCAGAACAAGTTGATTAGTGGTTGGAGCATATAGTTGTAGTATTACTATATTAGATTCTGATGATGATTTTCTATTCTAATTATAGATGTATCTAACCAAGTTTATGAATGGCGGAGTATGATAGCGGTAGTATTAAACTATGAATGGTATCACTTTCTTTTTCATTCTAATTTAAAAAACAAGTGTAGGTATATATTGTTATATTTTGTGGGTTTCAACCAATTTAAAATGAAATTGTTATGGATTGAAAATATTATAAGGAGAACATTGACCCTTAACGAGGTTTGATAAATTAAAAATATTTAGAATCTAAATAAGTCATCTTATATACAAAACTAGTCTTTTGAATTAAGCTCTCTTATTTATATCGTAACAAAAACTGATAAAACAAACAGAAATAGTATATATATTTTTAGAAGCTCATGCTAATAAAAATGATAATGGGTTCGCATTATATATGCATGTTAGGTTTAAAGCACTTTGGTTCGTGGACAATTTCAGTGGGGAAAGATATATAGTGGAATATTGAGGTGGTAGGTATTCAGATACATCTAAAGTAATTTAGAGTCCAAAAATTCTAATGGATCTGTATAAAATTGATTGATTCAAGTTGTCATTTATTCAATTCAATGTATAAGATAGCCTACAATAATTACCGAACTGGCTAGATTGGTTCTACATGTTACAAAGTGTTGAGAATATATATATATATTTTTTATTTCTCATCATGTCAAAATCCTCATATATTTTTTCATGTATTATTAGTTTTCTAATGTTTGGTTTTATTTTTATGCATTGTTTTTAACTATTTATTACATATGTATTAATGCTGCGGGTCGTGAGATATAGTGGGTATAAAAAATAGTTGCATTGTTAAAGCGCAATGTAAATAAAAAATCTTAAAAAGACTATACAACGACACTAAAATTAAAATCCTAGTTAAATACCACACTATAAAAATTAGATACGTAAAGGTAATGGTGTGGAACTAACAACCAATGAAGCGTTATAAAAAATGATGTAAAAAACTAGAATTTTAAAAGTAGAGTATGATTAGGTAAAGAAAAACGTATGAAGTTACCACAACTTGGTTATAAATCATTAATAAAGTAATCTATAATATAGTTAAGAGAAATTATATTTTTATATAAAAAAATATAATCTAATTATTCCTTTACAGTCTTCCCCTAGGCTTGTGATATTAAATGTATTCAGTCTTCCAACTTCATTTTCTTGAATCGCTGGTATAGTGTTGATGAAGATCATTTATGTGACAATCTTCATTGGGCAACACGAGAGACTCTATGTATGGAACTTCCTCTCTATCAACATCAACTTGAACTTTTAGAAATGAACAAATAATAAGAGGAGGATTCTCATATACTTCCTTCTCTTGAATGAACGCTGGTCCTTGCTCAATTACCTTTCTTTTTAGAGGATAAAGTTTTAAAACATCTATCTTTGATCTTTGGCAAACTAAGTCGTTGTTTTGGAAGCATGACTTTTACTTGATCCGCTTGCTCAGCATCTTTATCTTCAACAAATGCCATGATGCAACTAGCTTCCCCTCATCTTTTAAACAGCTTCTCTGTTGTATGTTTGGAAGCTTTAACCAACAACTTCCCCTAATCAAATGTTTTTTTCGAGATAGGGAAGTCTTGTCTGGCTGGTTTTTTAACATAAGCAACAGCATCACAAACTTTATCTTGTTCAATCATCAACTTGTCTGACACATCAAAATAACAAATACAAACCAAACATATGATGACTGGTTACTTGGTTAGTAGATGAATAACATTATTTGATATGCTCTTAAGGGTCTCTTTTGATGTGCCCTCAAGAACTCCCAAGCCCCAGCTAAGACATTAGCAAAGACACGATTAAAACACTCCCATCTGACCTCATTAAGATACAGGGCTCCTCTATCGAAAAGTACAATAGCTTGGTATACATAAAATCACCGTTAAAAAAAATTCATCTGTGCTTTCGGTTCATTGTTTTCAAAACAATAGGAAGGCGTTTGACTCTTTGGATTGGGGTTTCGTTGACTCGGTGCTTCATCAAATGGCGTTTCCGGCGAAATGGAGGTCTTGGGTGTCCGGAATTCCTCCGTCGGCTAGGGCCTCGGTCTTGGTGAATGGCTCGCCGACTAAAGAATTCAACTGCTCTAGGGGGTAAGGCAGGGGGATCCTCTTTCTCCTTACCTTTTCGTGATCGCAATGGAGGCTCTTGATCGGATGTTGAATTTGGCATGCTCGTCTGGTCTATTTCATGGGGTCAGGGCTTCCGTCGGATGGTCCGGTGTTGTCCCATATGTTTTTCGCTGATGACGTTATCATGTTGGGTGAATGGAGTGAGCTAAATGCTCGTAATGCTATTCATCTCCTGCGTGTTTTTCATCTTGTTTCTGGCTTGGAGTTAAACATCAAGAAATGCGCTATTGTGGGCATCAATGTGGATATCCTAGAGGTTAAACGCATGGCTGAAATTTTAAACTGTGTTGATGGTACCCTTCCTTTTGGTTACCTTGGGATGGTTGTTGGGGCGAACATGAATCGGATTTCCTCCTGGAAATGCGTGGTGGACACGTTCGAAAGACGTCTTTCTCGGTAGAAAGCCAAGGTTCTTTCCTTCGCTCGGCGGCTTACTTTGGTTAAAAGCGTTCTCGATTCTCTTCTGACCTACTTCTTCTTGGTGTATAAGGCTCCCAAAGGGGTCATTGAGCAGTTGGAGAAAATTAGGTTTAGATTTCTTGGGGAGGTTCTAGTGATGCGAATAAAATTCATTGGGTGAGGAGGTCGGACATCTGCAAACCTAAAGGTTACGGGGGTCTGGGCCTGGTTAAGCTTGAAGACTTCAACTTGAGTCTTCTTGCTAAATGGCTATGGAGATTAAAGGAGGAAGATGGTAGTCTTTGGAGCCAGGTTGTTGTTGCTATCCATGGGGTGAGTAGACGGGTGGAGGACTTCCCATGTAAGGCATCGTTCTCTGGTATTTGGAAAAACATTGTCTCTATCAGGAAGACTTTGCTGGTCAAAAATGTTGATTGGAACCGGCTGATGGTGTGTGATAATCGGTCGTGGAGATGGGTTAGTGAAAGGGGCAATCCCTTCTCTTCAACCGAGGTCAGGAGGGTCATTCTCTTGAATGGGGATGGTAAGATGGGGCCGTCAAAATTCAAATGAAACAAACTTGTTCCCAACAAGGTAAATGCCTTCATGTGGAGAGCTCATCAAAACAGGATCGCCACGATCTCGGCGCTGCACCGTAGGGGGATCATTGGTACGTCAAATCAGTGTCGGTTCTGTAACGAGGGAGAGAATTCGGTGGATCATATCTTCACTGGTTGTATGTTCACTTCTATCGTCTGGCAGTGGGTGTTGGACTGGACTAAGACGCCTCTCCTCATCGTCTTTTCGTTCGAGGATTTGGTGGTTTTACACAACGATCGGCATGTGGCCATACTAAACGCGAATTGTTTCAAGCCATCATCTACATCACGTGCTGGAGTATTTGGATCGCTAGGAACGAAGCCTTTTTCCAAAATAAGGTGCCGAGTATAAATAAAATTATTTGTAATGTTAAAAGTTAAAGTAAGCTTTGGTGTGATACTAGATATAGGAAGTCGATCGATTGGAGGAACTTCATCATGATGTAATGTGTAATTTGGGGGTTCGGGCTAGCTCCTTGCTAGTCCCGTTTCTTTCCTGTTGGTTTTAATATATCTTGCTGTTAAAAAAAAAAAAAACCAATTTGCTTTGTATGATGTGGTCTTTCTAATGTAAAATACGTGGCTATATTCTCTTCACAACACGTTTCATGCTAACACGTGGCAGTGTGTTCACATGTCACGTAAACTGCCAGGGTTTGACCAAACCGTGGAATTTGTTCACGTCAAACCCCCAGGGTTTGCCCTAAACATGGGGTTATGACTGTCAGACGGCGTATTCACTGAAAAGTTAAACCTAACCTCCAGGGTTTGCCCTAACCTTGGCGTTAACCACGAATGTTTTTGGGATTGGTGCTAGCAATCATTGAAACCCTAAACCCCGGGTTAAGCCCTTAACGTGGCATTTAGGCTTTTTAAGTTTTTTTTTTATCATCTTTTTCTCTTTTGCTTTTAACCTTTTTTTCTAAATTAAATTATAGAATTTCTCTAACTTCTTGATAAATTATAAGTGTTGTATAAAGTTTATAAAATTTCTCTAACTTTTTATTAACTTACAAAATATAAACGATCGTATAATCGTATAAGTTTTTTTAAATATAGATTAAGCGTTGTATAAAAGTTTATAAAATTTCTCTAACTTTATATTAACTTACAAAATATAGATTAAGCGTTGTATAAAGTTTATAAATAAGTATTAATAAGTTTGTTTATTAGTTATCGATTGTAAAATATATTTGTTTTCCATTTTAAATTATAGATTTTTTTTTGTTCCTCTTTATGATGAACATCTTAATTTTTTTTTCTTTAAATATATTTAAGGGAAAAAAGTTAAACCTTAAAGTTGTTGTTCTTTTTATTACTTGAATAACTAAAAAAGAAAGTTGAATTGTAGAAATTTAAATTTTTTGCACATAATATTTATTTAATTACCATATATACGACAGTAAGTAAATTAATAGTAGTTAAAAAATGTTCTTATGTTCAACTTGTGAATATAAAATATTTTATTATGACCCTCTAGTAAAAAAATTTTAATTTCGTCACTATCACTGTCACTCTGCCAGCTAAAACGTTAGCAGAGGGACTATTAAAAAACTTTCATCTAACCTCATTAAGACACAGAACTCCTCTATCAAAAAATACGATAACTTGGTATACATGAAATCTCCGTTAAAAAATATTCATCCGTGCTTTCAGTTCATTGTTTTCAAAACAATCCAATTTGCTTTGTATGATGTGGTCTTTCTAATGTAAAATACGTGGGCACGTGGCTATATTATCTTTACAACACCTTTCATGCTAACACGTGGCAGTGTGTTCACATGTCACGTAAACCCAAGTTTTTCTCCTTATTAAACAAACTTTATACACCACCGTAATCCATGTATAGCAAACCAATGGAGAAAGAACGAGACAAGGAGGAGATACGAGTATCATCATCGAACAACGCCGGCACCGGCGACGGCGGTGAAAACCGGCTGAACCATCCACTGATTTCAACCATGGAACCCCTCACCCACGAAGCTTACGGCGGTGGAATGTACGGAAAAGACGACGATCAGCCGCCGCCGCCTAAGAACCCACCGGAGCTGCCGGCGAGTGAAGCCCAAAGTGCTGACGGACCCTCGGAGACGGCTCTTAAGGAACCTAAACACAAACCGCCACCTTCTTCCGGCGATCGGGATATTGATATCACCGGCCAATCTTATATCCAGTAGCGTTATTTCGATGTTTTTTAATTTCCCACTTTGGTTTTTATCATCTCTGTTTTAGTTTATATATGTATGTTTACGCGTTAGAAAAGTATGTTTATACTAAAATTTTCACAACTTTTTGTTCATAAAAAAAGTTGCAAGGGAAGTATATAATTTTATGATTAAATCAGATTTAGGGTTAGCTATTTGAGAAGGAATTTCGTAAGCCATAGGGAGAGAGGGACGAATTCGTTTTATCGAGGAGGTTCAGACGATCTATCAATAATAATTGTGTGTATCGAATTTCAGGTTTCATCGTATTAATAATTATCTAATTATTGTGTTTATATTGAATTGAGAAAATCATCAAAATGACCCACTTTGACCTAGAAAAATTAAAAATGACCATTTAAAATTATTCTAACTCAAATGACTCAACCAATAGGAAGCAACCAATTGTCATCTTTCAACCAATCAGATTCTAAAATCTGTCCTCCATCTGATAAGAAGGATAAGTGTAGAGCCCACCTCCAACCAATAATAGTTCGACACATGGACACAAAAGTCAGAATGCTAGGCTTGTTATCCGAAGCACTGCCAGCCTGCCACCTGTCCAGAGTAAGCCGACGGCTTGGTTTGTATTCAAGGGCTTGGCTTGAATTGGTGGCTTGAGGAATACTTTATCACACCTCCACCCTTACCTCTCCCCCTACTTTATCTCTTAGAATTACTTTACTCCCTGTCACACTCAACCACCCTACTCCTCCATTACCTCCTTACCAAGGCTATTAAATACTAACTTACTTTTGAACTATACTTGATTTTGAAGTCTTCAATCTAAATGACTTATTAAACGTACAAAGGCTATTAAATAGCATGTTCATCCCTGGTGACTCTTACAATCATCGAGAGAGATGATGATTCGTCTTTTTCAGTATCTTCATCGGTGCTGCTGTAGACGATAACAAGGTCGGATGGTTCAACTTCAATCTTGATAGTTTCACCTTCGTATTCTCTGGTTAGAGTTACCGTCTTCATCCCAGGGATATCATCAAGTTGAAAAGGAAACTCCTTTGGGATATATGGGATATCTTCATCCTAACATAAATATATACATATACCACAATTCATGAAACAAGTTTATCACAACAATTTGGTTTTAATGGTTTTTAGGTTAAACCATGAGCCAACGGTTAGTATATAGGAGATTTTTATCATTAAAAATAGTGATTTAATTTTAGGTATTGATTAAATCATTCACTTAAATCATGCTATATATGTAAATACATCTATATATATATAAAAGTTAAGCAATGACACTATTTTGCACATTCATAAATGTGAAATCATAAATGCCATGTACAACAAAAAAAACATAATGTATTGCATGGTTAAGCATGTGTTTAGTTAAAACCATTATACATGTTTATGTATCATGTATCATCATCATCATCATCATCATAGTAATAATTAATCCGTAAACTTTCATTCAATTGGAATGAATTACATAAAAAATCATTAACACACCGCTATCTCTTCAAATTCTTGCAATTTCTTCACTAATAACTCTATAATAAAGCATCATAATAAATAGGTTAATAACAATAGCCTTTTGGATTTCTATGCACTAATAGGTAATAAACAATGCAATAATCATGACCCTTTCAAGTTCTTGCAACCTCATTTTAATTAATTCATGACATTTTTGTGATCATATATAAAGGCATGGAGGTCTCATTTGTTCATCCCCTACCCGTCATTTCCTACACCGTGTAAGTCATTAGCAATTTAAATTTTGTGTCATCTTTTTTGTTCACAACCCACTCTTTGAGTCCGGCGGGAAGAAAATATACCGCCGGAACCATTGACTTTTCTCTTTGAGTCCTGCGGGAAGAAAATGTACCGCTGGAAGGATTGACCTTTGTTGCTTTCACCGGCGTGAATAAAATGTAACGTCGGTGGAAAACGGGTTGTTTTGGTTATTTTTTTATAATTCGTCTCTTTTGCTATTCTATTCTATTCTACTAAATGTACTTTATTTTACATTTGTAGGTTGTTAATTCGTACCTCATATCAATGTTGTTCAATATTGTTCGTTACGACTAATTGCAGTGCTCCCAGCGCTCCCCTCTGTGACTACACCGCCTTTAAATAGTTGTCCAGATTCCAAGGCCTAAGGATTTGCGAAGCTTCAACCGAAAGCTAATGCATAAGAATTATGAAAATCCACAACATAAAGGTCCTGTAATATTTCAAATAAACCTATGTATACTCAACATCACACACAAACCAACATATCCTCATGAAGGATGTAATGGAGGTCTAATGGATTTGGCATTCGACTTTATTAAAAAGACAGGTGGTCTAACTAAGGAGGACTATTATCCTTATACAGCTGCAGATGGGCGGTGTGATTCTCAAAAGGTAAAAGGTTTGTCAAAAGGTTCTTCAAATCAAGTTGAGCATAAACTCTAATGAATTTGACATTTCTGTTTTATAGGCGAATGCCCCGGTGGTATCAATTGATGGACATGAGGATGTGCCTAAAAATAATGAGAAAGCACTTATGAAAGCAGTAGCTCACCAGCCTGTTGCTGTTGCCATTGATGCTGGAGGTGCAGATTTTCAGTTCTATTCAAAGGTAATACAACATATTCTTGATACTTGAAAGGAGTAATTCGTTTAAAAATCTGAAAAGAAAAAAATAGATTTTATTAGCAAATCTTGAAACGTGAAGACCGTCATTCAATTAAAGAACAAAAATGTAAAGATTGAGGGAGTTTTCACATAATTGGAACTTGAAAAAGCTAATTCAATCAAAGAATTGGTAAAAATGGGTTCTTCTAAACAAATCTTGATGCTAACAAAAACCTAATTTGAGGTAATACAACATGTTCGTATAGATTTTAAGTTCTATTTACAGATAAAACAACATGATCATATAGATTTTCAATTCTATTCAGCCAAATACAACATGCTCATATAAGATTTTTATATGCAAGAGTTCATATCAAGAACATGAGTGGTTCAAAACTTTGGAAGTAAAATGGCTTTTATAAACAAATCTAGAAACTTGAAAGAAACTAATTCAATAAAAATTTGGAACTAAACATGGGTTCTTATAAAAAATCCTGAAACTTTACTGACCCTAATTCAATCAAAGAAATGAAAGATAAAAATGGTTTCTTTTCAATGATGTAACAGGGAGTTTTCACCGGAAAGTGCGGAACACAATTGGATCATGGGGTGGCAGCCGTTGGATACGGAACAACTCTAGATGGAACTAAATACTGGATCGTAAAGAACTCGTGGGGTGCCGAATGGGGAGAAAAAGGATACATCAGGATGCAAAGAGGAACATCAAATAAAAGAGGGCTTTGTGGCATAGCAATGGAAGCCTCTTATCCTATCAAGAACTCTGCTGTCAACCCCAAATCCTCTCCTACATCACCACTCAAAGATCTCTAAATTTCACAAATTCACACACACACACACACACATTTATCAGTTTCACATATCAATAATGCAAGGATTTATATAGTCTTGATGTAATCATAGTACTTTTATGGTATAAAATTATATAATAAAGATTTCTTCCCTCATTTTTTATGTGTTTCTGTACACAATTCACAATCATTATGCTCAATTTCTATACACAATTCAAAAACTATACAATAAATTAGACAATTATTAAGGTTTTACCTACTTGGAGCTTGAATTCTTGAGCCCGCAGCAGTGATTCGGTAGCCGACTCGCCGGACTTCGAAGGACAGGGCCGGCAGTGAAGAGGAGTGACGGTTGCCACTCGCCGGAGAACAGAGCACCGACGGCCGGCGATAGAGACGGACTGACGACCGGCGATTGAGAGGGATAGGGAAAGGGACGGGCAGAGGTCAGGTGAGGGGGTCGGCGGGTTTCGTACGAGGGTTTTTTGGGGGGGGGGGGGGATTCTGCTGTTTTGCGATTCAAGTCCAAACAAAATGAGTTTTGTTTTTTTTTAACAAACGTTTCATTAAACCCCTCAACTTACGATTAATTACATTAATAACTATTTTTTAATTGCGGTTTAAAACTTATAAAGTATTCCGAGTTTTTGACTAAATTAAATAAATTTTTGGCCCGGCCCGATTCAGTATAGAATTTTTTTAATTAAAAAGGGGATGGGGCTAGACTACATATATATAAAAAATTTCATACTAAACGGGTATAAATCAGTACTTCGCAGCAAAAACTTGGATGGGGCTCAGGCCCAGCCTGGCCCGGGAAATACTTCGCCCCTGGTTACCAATACTAAAAATTTGCAAATAAAACTGAGATACCCAAAGTTATAAATAGCAGTTGGCTTAATCAAGATTCTCATTCTTACAACAATAGGGGGTACATGGGGACCGATGGTTTTGGAAGGTTAGCCTTCTTTCTTTAATCATGATTCTCATTATGCTGCTGCATCAGAATAATATATCAAATTGTTGCTTGTTGTTCCTACCAGAATTGTTCCACACAAGAGTCAGTTTGTTCTTTCCCATTTTATTAATCATTTGTTGTTAAACTGATGGTTGGTAGATGAATTTGTATGCTTTCTCCTTTTGTTATGTTTGAAAAGTAACTAAGATCAATCAAATTGTTTATGAAGTTGACATTCAGATTCTTTTTGTGTTATACCTAATAGGAATTCTTGAACACTTTACTAAAATTTTACCAATTGACGATCTGATAAGCTAAATGATATATGATTTATTGTTGTTTTTAAATATGAATATTGCTTCTTTTATGTGTAATATATCTTGCATCTGAGTTTAAAAATTCAACTGGATTTGTCCTTTGTTATCCTTCACCAATTATGCAAAATGAAACATCCACAATTTATTAGTAAAAAGCCTTTAAAAAAATAATAGTTTACCTCTAAGTCTATTTTTCTTTTAATAGCATTATTGATTTAATTTTTTCATTTTTTATTTTTTACGTTTTTATTTCTTAAAATTTTTTATTTATTTAATTATTTTTAGTTAATTATTTATAATTAATTATTTAGACCGTTGAACTATAACTATTTTTGTAATTATATATGCATGATGTGTGTTGTCTTTATCAAAATCTACTTTGCCAAACTTAAACTATTTCTATGTTACTTCTACACCATTAAACTACAAATGTTTTTATAATTATATAGGCATGGTACTATTGATAATGATGTGAGCACAAGCATGTCATGTATACGACCATACTGAACATGTTGGGGTTGGTTAAAATCGTCTTCTAAGTACATCATTAGAATCTTCGGGTTCTGAAATCTTCCTTATCTCCACTTTCAAGTTCGTAATTTTTGGTTTTCAGATATCACTTTCAGTTATCTTTTTAAATGATAAACCCTAACCATTTGATTCTGTAGGCTTTTTGGTTATAAAGACAATGCCTTTAATCCTTTGTCTTTATCAATATCTACTTTGCCAAACTTAAACTATTTCTATGTTTTTTCTACACCATTAAACTACAAATGTTTTTATAATTATATAGGCATGGTACTATTGATAATGATGTGAGCACAAACATTTCATGTATACGACCATACTGAACATGTTAGGGTTGGTTAAAATTCCCCCTCGGCCGTGCATCGCACGGGACTGCATTCTAGTAAAATAAAAAAGTTATCGTAACATACATAAAAAACATGCTATTTAATAGTCTTTGTACGTTTAATAAGTCATTTAGATTGAAGGCTTCAAAATCAAGTATAGTTCAAAAGTAATTTAGTATTTAATAGCCTTGGTAAGGAGGTAATGGGGGAGTAGGGTGGTTGAATGTGACATGGAGTAAAGTAATTCTAAGAGATAAAGTAGGGGGAGAGGTAAGGGTGGAGGTGTGATAAAGTAATCATCTAGCCACCAATTCAAGCCAAGCCCTTGAATACAAGCCAAGCCGTCGGCTTACTCTGGACAGGTGGCAGGCTCGCAGTGGTTCAGATAACAAGCCTAGCATTCTGACTTTTTTGTCCATGTGTCAAACTATTATTGGTTGGAGGTGGGCTCCACACTTATCCTTCTTGTCAGATGGAGGACACATTTTAGAATCTGATTGGTTGAAAGATGACAATTGGTTGCTTCCTATTGGTTGGGTCATTTGAGTTAGGATAATTTTAGGTGGTCATTCTTGATTTTTCTTGGTCAAAGTGGGTCATTTTGGTGATTTTCCCTTTTGAATTTTGTTTCTTCTCCGTCTATCTTGAATCACATCTCTAAACGGAAATAATTATTGTGTTTATTTAGAATTTGGTTTCTTCTCCGTCTATCTTGAATCACGTTTCTAAATGGATTTCTAGAGGTGTTAGATATCGTGATTGGATCGATATTGGACCTACAGTTACATACGGATGAGCAAATGGTGAAGCCCGGACAAGGGGTGAGCAAATGGTGAAGCCCGGTCCTTGTCTAGTATGATCCTTATACAAGGATCGTTCGAACATTTATTTTAAGTAATTATGACTCGTTGACCCGTTCCATCACATAATCTCCACATTAGTCACGTTCGTAACCAATATCATACTACATTATTTGGTTAGTAACCATAGACATAGTTACAACTATGGACTTAGGATATGACTCTACAGGACCAAATAATGTTCAATGATATTGGTTACGAATGTGACAAGTCAAAATGTGGAGATTACGATGAAATAGGTTAACGAGTCATAATTGCTTAAAATAAATGTTTGAACGATCCTTGTATAAGGATCATTTCCTAATGATCGGATTAGGGCATGTGGTATACTTGTGTTAAGTTGGTGGTGTTAAAGTGTTATGTGGGCGATGACTGGATAACACGAAACTTTAACATCAAGTGGGGTATACATGGTGTTAAAATGTGGTGTTAAAGTGGGTATTCTTTATTAATTAAACAAATAAAAATAAAAATAAAAATTAAGTGGAATGTTATGATTGGTCTGGACCCATTTCCCCTCTCCTTTTAGCGCCGTTGAATATATAGCGCCCAAGGTTGGCACCCCTCTATAACGCCTAAGGGGGGCAGTGTTGACGCCTCTTGACGCCTTTAAACTGGGCTAGGCGTCATTATACCGCATGCACTTATAGTGTATGATGTATATAATGATGTTTTTATGAGATTTAGGTACATTGCAAATGTTTTCAAAAGGCAGGTACAAAACATTATCAAAATCTGGAAATCTGGCCAAGTGAAAATCAGGTCACGGCACGCGAAGGTGGAAAACAAAGGGGCTGCGGTACGTGATGGTCAAAGCAATAGGCGGTCACGACACATGCCCACTGCCCAACAACCATACTGATTTTCGTTGTGACACCGAAATTTGCTATGAGCGTGTTGAGTTCAGAACTTCAGATATAGTTTAAAATGTTTATGATGACGCAATTACTAATGTGTGTTGTGTCTATGATAGGTATAAACAGTATTGTGGCAGTGCTGTGCAGAACTTAGACTTCTGTTAACCCATCTTCAGGTTCAAAATGATGGAAAATTCCATTGCCTAATCTCGTTTTGGAGGATCAGGGATAGTAACAGATTGAAGGCCTTAACTGATAGATCTTGGGCCATGCATAATTATTTAATTTGGATGGGTGTGACCTAGCAATATGGACCTTCAACTGGTTTCTTGAATCAGGCTAATAGCCCCATCTTGAACTGGCTAAGATAAGATGTTTATGGTTTGAGATTATTTTAGTGGGTTGGGCTCGCTAGAAGCCTGATGAAGGCTGCTGGGAAAAGGCCCATGGTAAAATAAAAATAAAAATAAAAAAATTGGGATTCTCCTAACAGGGCCAAGCTCGCATGGCTTGTTCCAATGAAGATATTTTGGTGGAATTTTATGGATTAAAATGTGATCGGAAAAAAAGTAGGTACTGAAAATGAGTATGAGTAAAAGTGAGAGTATGGCTGAATACATGTACAACTCGAAATATTTATGCTTAGAGTTGTATAGAGATCGTCTGAGTGCAGGGGCGCGCATGTCTTAAAGAAGTTCGTTGGAGATGTAGGGCCTAGATCTGCTGATGCCTCTAGACCGTGCGGAAAGGTGACACGTGCCATAACAGATTTCAGGTGCCTTAAATGTTTGATTATTCTGTGGTCCCTAATGATTTGGACGGGACCACATGGGAGATACGGGGATTCACACGGGTCAGGGAGGTCCTCGTAGGATCCGAATAGCCTAAAAGTGGATCTATCATCTTTAGTTACGATAGTTTTTATGATATGTACGTCAACATGTCTTCACGACAGGAAATCGAGCTTAAAAGTAGAGGGGAACAAAAAAACCAGTTGTCCGACCGGTTATGAAAACAAAACCGGACCCGGTTTCTAGAAAAAACCCGGTTAGGGATTCAAACTGGCCTGCCGGTTATATATCAGTTTCACCCCTCATGTCCATAAAACGGTTACTAAAACGGTAACTCCCTAACCGGTTGCAAAAATTAAAAACCGTAAAAATCCGGTTACCAGTCTCTAACCGGAACCCACAATTACTAACCAATTACATGTTTTCTTCTTCCAAACTGGTTACCACCCTAATCGGTTTTGACTGGTCAACGATCCTAATCAAAACCGGTTCCTAACCAAAACTGATTAGAAAAAAAAAACCGATTTCTACACCTCTATATAAAAGAGTGAACATAAAATATTAATTTGACCCTCTAAGATCACAAATACGACAAGTGCAAATAAATATATTTTTCAAAACTTCAAACCGAACACATTACAATATCATATAAAAGATTACAAACAATTTGTTATAAACCAAAAAAAACAAGAATTTTGCAACATATTGATCAATCAATCGTCACTAGGAGCAGGAGCCGAAATCGGAGACGGAGACGGGCCCTCGGTTTGATTGACCGGCTTAAACCCTAGTTTTCTAATAAGTTCATCCGCAATCAACTCGTTTGCGCGATCGGATGGATGATATTCATCCCAAAACAAATATTTACTTCGATCTTTACATAATTTTGACGCGGGTATACATGTTAAAGCCGGTCTAATCCTTCCAAACGAACAACACGGTGAATCAGCATTGTCAAAGCCTACAGTCAGAAACGATCAGTTATCAGACTATGAAACACAAATATTCATAGATATATAACTGTTTGTTTCTATTAGTAAGTTGGATTTAAATAATTCCAAGTTTCATTAATTGATTGGTAATAATCCCAAGTCATGAAATGCTTACTAACGAGCCGAACTTTTAACCTATTTTCCTATAATGATCCCTGACTAACATAAACTTAATGACATTAGTTTTTATGAAACTTGGGATGATTGGCGGCAATTAATGAAACTTGGGATTATTGTCGGCCAATTGATGAAACTTGTGATTATTTAAATCAAATGTTTCATCAAAAAACTAACATCGTTAAGCATCTGTTAGTCAGGGATCGTTATAGGAAAATAGGTTAAAAGTTAGGCTCGATAGTAAACATTTCGTGATTTGAGATTATTGTCGGACAATTCATAAAACCTTGAAATTATTTAAATCCAATAAGCCTTTTCTTTTTAGGATTTTGAGCTATATGTCGCTAACGGATCAGGATCAGCTCCGTCAGCGACATATTTACAAAATTTTATGTTTTTATCTTTTTGAATTTTCTGATATCCCTCACTGACTATCATTACCGACGAGACTAAACCGTCGGTAATAGTTATAGTAGTGTTTGTGAATAAAAAACATCATTTGTGACGCATTTCCGACATAAACCTTTTGAGAAAGGAGAAAAAAACGTACCGTATTTACTAGGATCGGTGATAACGTTATTAACAACATCATAAGCATCTCCGAATTTGTAACTCGCATTCGGGAGCTTTGCCGACAAATCATCCATGAGTTTAGCCGCGGCTTTGTTGAAGTTAAGCGCAATCGTGTTCGTTTTTTCCTGACACTCACCAGAAGTACTCAACACCCTTTGCAGAGGAATACATCCCATAGGCCCTAACCCGAAAAGCATCATCTCTCTTACTCCCATCCCATGCAATATCTACAAGATTGTTT
The DNA here is from genome assembly GCA_039602395.1 of Deinandra increscens subsp. villosa. Lineage (NCBI taxonomy): Eukaryota > Viridiplantae > Streptophyta > Magnoliopsida > Asterales > Asteraceae > Deinandra > Deinandra increscens. The sequence continues at coordinate 6,532,269 of JBCNJP010000002.1, forward strand.
TAAAAAAAATGTTTAGCGACGAGTTTGGGTCGCAAACACAATTAGCGACAACTTTTTCATGTTTTTGTGACGGATTCTTACCGTAAATTGGTCACTAAGAGTTTCCATTAGGTAGTCAATGAAGGTTTGATCATTATACTTCCAAGAATCAGCGTAAACTGGCATCAAGTAGTTGTTGATGAAATCGTTACTACCTAACGCGACGACATATTTTGCTTCCTGAAAGAATTTCGTCGCTGCCTCGTCGCCGATTTGGCCGCGGATCATAGTTTGCACCCCGTTGAATAACTCTATTTGCTTGTAAAATGAGAACCTTTGAATCTGTAGATTGTTAGTTAGATTTGGTTAACAGAAATATTGAAAACCAGATAACTAGTTCGGTTAATTTGGTTGAAAATTAACCGAACCAAAAACTACTGAATATGTAATTCAGTTTGGTTTTAAACCATTTCAGTTCTTTGAAACCGAATAATGAACACCCTTAATCAATTAATCAGTATATTAACTTACGAATAAACCGCCGGTTTCATTCAAGATCCCACCACCTCCGGATGCAAAATTCACTCCGCTAGCGAGAATCATATCTTCGGATAACGAGGGGTCGAGAAAAGCAGGTGATCGAGGGAGCCCCGTCTTGTCACCTAGATCCAAAACATACACATTAAAATTCGTCATAAAGTAATATTGTGACTGAAAACAAAATTTCTATTACGGTTGGTTGTTAATAATTTGTGGTATTATTTTCAACCAACCGTACAATAGAATTGTTTTCAGTCACTATCATAGAAGTCACAGCATAAATTGTGATGGTTAAAACCTATACCTATAATATCAGCGACGGTTCGACCGTTGGTGAACCTGCCATTCGGCATTCCGTTACCAAAATCGATTCCATACCAAGGCAGTGCTGCTTGAGCGAAACTCTTCGTGAGCCGATTGTTGTTCCCGTTATCTGATAACGAGTCACCGAAGATGAATTGCACAATCTTGCAATCATACCCGTTTATCAGACCCGAAAATACTGTCGCAAAAACCACAAGTGTCACAAATAGCTTCATCGTTAAAGTTCAAGATTTTCTTGATTGCAGAAATGGAGGGTCTGAAGTTGGAATTTAAACATGAAAATGAGCAGGAAAGGTGAGTCAAGCAAGTCATTGACAATAAGAGGCGGTTGTACTACTTTTTTTTTTGTTAAGTTATTTCTTATTGTAGTCAAAGTATTTCAAATATTAAACAATAGTTGTTTTATTTTTTATTTAAAAGAAGTGATTTTCTTTTCTAGGGTGAAAGGGGATGGAGTTTGATAAGCTAACTGTAACTACTACAACCACCTGGGATTTTGCCGTTGTTTTAAAGTTATGTTTGTCAACATATATCTATGGATGATAACCTACTTTATGATTTGGTGGAATTAACTTGTATTATTTTGTTTTATTTTTATAGGTAAAATGAATTTTAATAATTAATTGCTCGATAACAATCTTTAGCGGTAACATGAGACGTATTAAAATCCTGATTTTACTTTTGTTAACAAGAGATATCTATGTGGAAAGTAACTCCGTTATTCAGACCGCTTATGAATAACTGAAATGTTTTTTTTTTATCTCAATCATCTATATATCTATATATCTATCTATATATATCTATATAGTCAAAGGTTCATTGTAAACCTCTTAAAAAGTGTAGTCCTTATAGACCCCTTTATTGTTCTATAAAACTCACTAAAATTATAAAACTCATTGTTGTTGAATTTGGTCTTCATTTTTATTTTTTATTTTGTCATATTTCTATCTTTATATTTTAATTTAGGGTTTATTTCTTATGTCTTTTAGTTTTTTCTTTATTTTTTATTTTCTTAATTTGAAATTATAATTTCAATGAGTTTTATACAACGTCGATTTTTTAAGTTGCAGTGAGTTTTAAAAAGAATGAGTTTTAAACACAACAATGAGTTTTAATCTAAAGAGTGAGATTTATAATTTGTAATGAGTTTTATAATTTTCAATGAGTTTTAAAGAACATCGATTTTTAAAGTTGTAGTGAGTTTTATAATTTTCAATGAACCTCACCCTATCTATATATCTATATCTATATACTATATATAAAGATTTTTAGATGGATAGAAATGTCTTTTAACATTTATTTTTAAGAGATTAAGAAGGTATATTTGTCATTACTATAATTTTTTGCTCTAACTTACATCCCATGACTCTCTTAAATCTAGCATCAAACTTAATTCTAGAGAGAGATCACCAATCCATCAATCATATATATTTTTAAGTTTGTTTATTAGTATTTTATTGATTTTAATAATTTGTTTCGTAATGTTTTAATTTTTCTATGTCAGATTATATGTTAGTAATATATTCATCGAGATATTAATGATCCATCATCTACTTATCAATATTTATCAACGTCCCACTACCGAAATTTTAAGTGAATTCAAAATAAAAATCATGTAAAACAAATTTAAATACACTATTAGTTCTAAATTATTAAAAAACGACTAATGAAAACGATGAAATTTAAAAATATCTAAAGAAAAACTAAATTAAATGTTATCTAAAGAACCCAATCGAAAAGATGCAATCATCTAAGCTGCAATTTCCACTTCTGGTGGTGTCCTTCCTTCAATTCTTTTTTCAATCTTGCAATCATACTCACATCGGAATGCAAAAACTTTGATTTGACGCTATTCTATTTCAATTATAAATTGATACGTTTCAAAGGCTAACATTACATGTGAGTTTTCTTCAAGATTATAAGGCATACGAAATTATGAAGGTTTAGGTGAATTTCAATCGGTGTCCTTTACAAATGATTAAAAATGGTAGTTTTAAACCCGATTCTTTTTAAGATTTGATTATATAAAAAAGAGGTTATATAAAAATAATATAATTGATAGGGGTATAATGGTTATAACATAAAAATTCATTTAAATTGGGTATATGTGATATTTTAAAATTTGGATGGGTATATATGATATTTTCCAAGTTTGTAAGGGTATATATGAAATTCTTTCTACCTTTAAAACTAACTATAAATAAAAATGTTTATCTGATGCACATTCAGCAGTGTAAACAAAAACCATAAATAAATTAAACCAAACACGATTGGATCATAAACAAAGTTTTTTATCATAACGTAAAAGCGAGCTTATACTTTCATGTTTTAACACTTATAATGAACTACAATAACCCAATATATTTTGGGTGTCTCCTATAAAGATGAAAATTCTCTCGCCAAACTCCCTAGTAACTAAACCTAACATCCTTATAAATTGGTGTATAATCTCTAAAAGTTAAGAGATTAGTAATCAAATTTTAAAATACTAAAATCTATCAAAATATCTAAAAACTAAAACTTTCATGATAAAACTTTAAAATATCACAACTTAACAATTTGTGTCTAATCTATGAAAAAAAAAAGTTTCATTGCCAAAATTTATATGTCTAATAATATCTAAACACTAAAATTCTTGAGGTTGACAAACTCATAATACTAAAACCTAGCAATTGGTGTCGAATATATTAAAAAAACTATGATGGACATATTTCAAGAAATAAAAAATAAGTAACTAAGAGAATGTTATGTCTTTTTGCTCATGTGAGTGAGTGAGTCATATGACCCGACCCTTTATTTCATTGAATTTAGTATGGGATTAAGAATAATGGGCCAATAAAATGGGTTAATGGGTTACACAAGTAAATTTGTAGTAGGTTACCAGAATGGGTTACATAAGCAAATTCGTTGTAGCTTTTGAAAGACCGGCATGATTTATCATAAAGTGTTGAAAGTATATATAGGGGTTGTTTGTTAAAACAATCACCTCCTGACTCAGTTAGGAGATTTTTTTCGGGATTTGATCAGCCACATTTTGGGTATGGGTTAGACGTTCTAGACTCGATCAACACCATTTTATTTGAAAACAAACACACTAACAATTGATTGATTCAATGGTCTTCTCTAACTAGACAAGATTAGACAAAATCAAACAACCCATTACTTTCTACCTATAGAATTAAGTTAGTGGACAAAATAAATTAATCATTTCTTTATAATTATAAGTATAATTACTTTACATCTATATGAATGTAATTTGTTTTTGTTTTTGTTTTTTTTGTTTAGGCTCAAGTATCACAAACACTTATATGTCACTTACTTTTTGTTGAATAACTATATAAGTTGTATATATGGTATTTAATTGATCACTTACCGAATTATTGAGGTTATCTTTAATCAACCAAATTTATCATGTATGTAGTTGTGTAGTATAAAGTAGGTCATACTCTGAACGTGTTTTGGAGAGTGATGACTTGTTTGATTAAATTCTTAGACGAAGTGAATAAATGTCAAATAACATAAATTTTATTCAAAGCGAATTTGTATTCCGGCCGCAACGCGCCGGGTATAACGCTAGTAATTTTTAAATTGTTTTGAAATGACATTGTTAAAATATACGAGCAAATAGAGTTACTTCTTCATTATATAGTGTGATTGACTTTGTTAATAAAAATAAATTTAGAAGTGTTACTATGACTAATGAGTGGTAATTTGGATTTAAATGTTTGTAAAATATTTATAATTTATTTTGCTCCTTTCGTTTCACTTTCAGCTAAATATTTATGGTTTACCTGTTTAATGGTTAAATACCTAAATATGTTTACCTATTCTGGGCTTGGATTCAGGTCCAAAACCAAAAACCTATTTTTGGAATGCAACATGAAGCCCAAGTAGATCTTATGAGATGGGCTTTCATTCGTCAAAAAAAGAATAAAACATTTAGTTCGTGTTGTAGCAAGTGGCAACCACGAGGATTTGTTCTAATGGTTACTAGGAGACCTGAGGGCTGAGATTGAGGGGTTACAAGTTCGATCCCTGAGCTCCCAGATTTTACCACCCGACCACTTACTGAGGTGGATTTTCTCTGAAATTGGCTCAACTTGTGTAAATACTCTCCAAGTTTCACGGTATTCGTTAGCCATTTAAAAAAACGTACATAAAATGAAAACAAAAATGAAAATAGTAGGAAAACAAAATAAGAGGTGCTGAAGGGTTTCGAACTAAAGTCCCCTCACCTGAACCCTAAACCAAATTTATATTTGTTATTAACAAGATGGATGTTCGCGTGCGTTGCAGCGCGAAACGTGAAATCCATTCATATCAATAGGTAAAAAGTTAACTTCAACGCTAAAAGCTAATGGTGTTCTATATTTGGCAAGGAAAAAGAAAGATGTTATTTATCATTTTATATTTGATTAAAGTTTTAAAAAATGTAGAGGTTGTAAGATAGCTCAACTAGATTAGTGTATCTATGTGTTTGTGTGAGAAAGAGATGACACATTAAAAAAAAAAAGGAAGTGTGAGGGTAGCTAGTAGAAAATGAAGTGTAAAGTTTTGATGGCTTCTTAAATATGGTGGCATATTCTCATAGGATAAAATGAAGTATAGTGTTCTCTCTCACATCTTAACAATTAGAATTGTTAATATATATAATCTGAACAAAAGATATATAGTAAAATTATGTGTGTTTTAATTACTTACACCGTAGACGCAGTAATTATAAGCATGGATAATAAGAATAATTCTAGTATACCTCTCTAAAGTTACAAAATATTGTATTTCTGTAAAATCAAACTAATTGATTTAAGGAAATATAATTCTTTATAATTTTATGAGGAAATTATATTTTACATCATTTAAGAATTATCTAAATTTAACTTTTCGTCTGTAAACTAAAAAAATAATAAAAATAGAAAAAAATCATTTAAGTTAATAGTTTGTTATAAATTACGTCGTTTCTTCTAACGAATGTTAATTTTTTCTGTTAAATTTAATCATGTGCATTGCATATGAGGGTAGTTTAATCATTTTACGCATTCAGTGACTATTATAGTAATACAATAAACTTTAAGGAATATTTTATAATTGAAAAATTGCTATTTAAGTTTTTAAGATAGAAACATGAATAATTTGTTTTATATTTCATAGCACATGGTTACTTTAAAAAAGAAACACAAATAATTTCAGTATATATAAGAAGCAATGATGAGTCCCAAAGGAACATCTTGGTGGTAAAAGTGGTGGCTCTCAAATTAAAAGGTTATGAGTTCAAATCCTATAAAATGCAGGTGTAGTGAATTTAGTCGTTAAAAAAATAAGAAGCAATGATGATACTATTAATTTGAAGTTGCAAAGTTTTCAATATGTTATGTATTTCATAGCACATAATGGAGATGCGTAAACATGGTTTAATTTTCTTCTTTGCTCCTCGTGATTTCACACACCCTTGGATCAAATCTTCTGTTCGAGACTCTAAGTACCCATTTATCTAATTGCACCAATTTGCAGTACCCCTATTTTAGGGAAGAATTTCTTTTGGCGAAGTTCCGGATTTATCATCATTAACCCAACCCAAGAACTTGAGTTTGAACCTAACGGGTTTTCTAATCAATTTCCATGGAAATTGGAAATTGCTCTCAATAATTTGACTAATCTCACTTTCTTGAGTTTAGGAGGCATAACATTCAACAAAACTCCTTTTTTCTTCTTTAGCGGGAGGGGTGGGATTGTTGGCCGACAACTATTTGACAATTTAGCTGGTGGTTTGATAGCTTGGGAAGTAGGGATATGACAATTTTATGTCTTTGACAATTTATTTGGTTGTACTTCTCATCAGTGATCTAAAGAGTCTCTTGTGACTTCCATCTAGTGGTGCTTCAATCAGGCTGTAACCCGACATATGGCAACATAAATCTAATCAGAAACAAGGCTTAGTGTTTTAGACACTGAAGGGTCTCTTTTGTGTGCTCTTAGGCATCTTTTTGGATGCATTGGCCTCTTTTGTGGTTTTATTGATCTACAAGCACATTGGCTTTGATATCTCCTAGCCTTTGCTTTCACAAAACATTAGAGATACCGGAATTTTTTCAAACATGATGTTAGACTCTAGGACAAGATATGTGTATCGGGATATCACATTAGAAGTCAAATAGATAAGGACTATTCTAAGTCATTTAACCCACAAAGGACAAACATTATCTTAAAGTGTGTTACTACAATTCCCTTCCCAGCCTAAAGCAGAGCCTACCAAGCTATCAGTAAAAAGCCTCATCATTTCAACTCAGTCTTACATGTGTTAACCATACCTAGACGTAAATTATATCACTTCCCATTTCTCAAATAAAGCAACAGAAGCAAAAAAGACATAAGCAAGAACAAATTTTTTTGTTTAACTCTTAAGTTTCTTTTATTATAAAAACAAAAGAAGAACAAAAGGCCAAATTAATCTTCAAAAGAAATCATTTTTAAAGCCTGTATTAACACATTAAATTAAGCTCGATCGAAAGCTTTGGTGAACATGTCAACAACATTGTTAAGGGACCGAACTTGTCCTAGATAAATTAAACCTTGATCAAAACAGTCTCGAATAAAGTGAACCTTGATGTTGATGTGTCTGGTTTTGGAATGTTAAATCAGCGGTTTGACAATCGTTGAATCAGTAGCACTATCACAAAGATAGGAGTATTCAGAAATTCCAAACTGTAATCGGCTAACAGATGTTGAATCCACAAGACCTGAGAATAGCAAGTGGATGCAGCCACATATTCAACCTCGACAATTGGTTTGGATACAGTCTGATGCTTCTTGCACTGCCATGAAATGAGTCTGTCACCCAGAAACTGACATCCTCTTGAGGTTAATTTCCTGTCAAGATCATGTTGGGTTTACCAATGACATACAGGTTTCCAATTACTTACAAAATGAGTTTTACCTAATTGGTTTCATTAACAATTTTACTAATTAGAGTGTTAATCGCAGAGGAATAAAATCAAACACGAATACCAGTAAAACCATATGAAACAGAATAATTAAATACTACACATGCAAATACAGATAAAATAAATTTAACATGTAAACTAACGGGTAGTCGGATATGCCTTAGCAATGTTGGAATGAACATTCGAGAAACCGAATGCAACAAACGATTGCTAGAACAAAGTGGAGACATAAACCAATGCGTGCTTAGCGGTGGCGGTCAAACCGGTGGCGACGATAAGGCGATCGACAGCAAATCTTCTATGTCAGAGATTCGTCACGTGTCGCGATGTAACATCCCACATTGGTGGGGAGGGGAACTAAGCATGCCTTTATAAGGGTGTGGATACCTCCCCCACCAAGACGCATTTTAAATCCGTGAGGGGCGGATGCCTGAGGGCATGCCGGCTGCCAAAGCGGACAATATCTTGGTGCGACGGGTCTGGGCTGTTACAGATGGTATCAGAGCCGGTCGTCGGCTAGTGTGCCAGCGAGGACGCTGGTCCCCTAAGGGGGGAGGATTGTAACATCCCATATTGGTGGGGAGGGGAACTAAGCATGCCTTTATAAGGGTGTGGATACCTCCCCCACCAAGACGCGTTTTAAATCCGTGAGGGGCGGATGCCTGAGGGCATGCCGGCTGCCAAAGCGGACAATATCTTGGTGCGACGGGTCTGGGCTGTTACAGATGGTATCAGAGCCGGTCGTCGGCTAGTGTGCCAGCGAGGACGCTGGTCCCCTAAGGGGGGAGGATTGTAACATCCCACATTGGTGGGGAGGGGAACTAAGCATGCCTTTATAAGGGTGTGGATACCTCCCCCACCAAGACGCGTTTTAAATCCGTGAGGGGCGGATGCCTGAGGGCATGCCGGCTGCCAAAGCGGACAATATCTTGGTGCGACGGGTCTGGGCTGTTACCCGCGACAGTCATCTGGACTTGTGTCGCGTGTCGCAAAGCGCCAAGTTATATCGGACTCAGATGCGTTTGCGGAGGTAATCGGCGGCAGGGTTCGGGATCGATTGGATGAGAGGTTGACGATGGCGGTGTGGTTGTGATCGAGTAGGTGGTGCACGGTGGAGAACAGACATCGTCGGTCAACGACCACGGGAGGACGGTCGGCGGTGGAGGGTGGCACAAGGGTCGGGGGAATTCCTCTAACAGAGGATTAGAGTTTTTTGGTTTCTTGTTTAAGTGATTAACTCTAATCACTTATGGTTATTTTATAACCATATCTAAACCTTAACGGGCCCCTTGTAGTCCATTAGTCTAATCCATCCATAAAATCCCATTAGAAAACTTTAATGAAAGAGTCCATTAACATTTAGCCTAATAGAAAATTTAGACAAACCGCGTCAATCTAAATTTCAACCATTAATTATTACTAATCATATTAATAATTAATTATCAATTATTCATAACTATTTATAAATAATATAATAATTTATTTCCGTTAATTACCGGTTAACCATTATGCGGGTTTGTGTTCGGTTGCACCCGATGTATTCTAAAAAAATACCCTTTATGACTGGCAGTTACACGAAATCGATGGACTATAAGCAAGTTTTGTATTTGAATTAGTGTTTACTTTACGCATATAAATATTAAAATTCAACTATCATTAAATAAATTGTTTAAAACTAGTAGGAATTTCACGTGATGCTGCGACAATAACAATTTACAACGTGATATTCGTTTCTTATTTGAAAAACAAGTTTTGTATTTGAATTAGTTTTTACTTTACATATATAAATATTAAAATTTAACTATCATTAAATAAAATGTTTGAATTTGTATTTTTAATGAAAGACAACTTTAATTTCTTGTTTAAACCATTTGATTAAAAAACTGTTATATTCTTTAAACTTTTAATTTTTTAAGTTAAGAACTAGTTTTCTTCTTAAATGTATTATAATATAGTATAAATATACTGATAAATATATAAAATAATATATTATAGGAAATCTAATTGTTGTACATTGTGTAAGAGAGTATATCCCTTTTGGGAAATGTACTTATTCTATTTATAGTACAAGGATCCTAACAACCCTAACGGCCTGTATGGCCCACTGGGTCTAGATAATTGGGCCTTAATTTCTAGGCGCTAGTACGGAAACACGTGACTCTTGTCCACACTCCTCTAACAGGGCAGGGAGTTCTCCTTTACAAGGGGTGTAGAATAATTATCATTATGATAGTTGGGCTTTGCTCTTATCATATTGAGCCAGGGTATTGGGCTTTAGACATATCGGACCTCTTCATTGTGCTTCTCATAAGATTTTTATGTTTAAATTACACTATAATAATGTAAATTTATTTTGTATTCATCTTTTCATGATAGGTGGAGATGGATTTAAGGCATTTGTACAATTGTAGTTGATGCTTTGAAGATGATATACAATACCATTATGTAATCGCTTCTCTTTCTTCTACCATTAGGCATTAGGTGTCATCATATTATCTTTCATGCTAATATTGCAATGTATAGTTATATGAATATCATATGATTTTCATAAAAAGAAATTAACAAATGATTGGTCTTGAGATGATCATAAACTTTTGCTCTAGAGGCCGACCTTGCTATAGTTTGTTGAATTTTTTTTTTTACCTTAAAATTACTTGGCAAATTTGCCATATAATGAACACGTGTAGATTTAATGAGTAAAATTAACAAGTCATTTATGAATCTGAAATAAAAGTGAAATAAAAGGTGAGCGTAAATGATACTTTTTGAACATATGTAATGAAGCATGCGGGTTACTATATCATCAAAGCGTCACGTTACGAACATTGCCCAGGCCACGTGTTATTGTGTGAGTGCAAGTTGGGTGTTGCGCACTCTTTGGGGTCCAAAGAAAGTCTCATACTTAGAAAAGAATCTTGGATAAAGTTCTCACCTTATAAACCACTTTAAGTTTCATCCCCCAATCAATGTGAGATGAGTTTCACTTCTATACATGGTCATTTTCTCTCTATAATTCCATAGCTTTCACAGTTTTAAAATATAACTTTGAGCATCGATATCTCATTCATACGAGCTCTGTTTTGAATGCGGTTTGATGCGTTGAAAGCCCTCACAACGAACTGCACAAACGCAAAAAAAAAATCATCTGCATTAACCTCTATTATCTGCAGTTATTTTCTGTCCATAATTGATGAAAACCTCATTTTCACATTTAGTGAAAAAACCTACTTTTCACTAATTTTCTCCTAAAATTCTAACATTATTATTATTTATTTTTAAATACACTATAAAATCAAACATTTCTATCATTAATTTATGTATAGTAGTGTTGTATGTTTCTGGGTATTATGTAAACGTAATTAATGTATTAGTTATACGTAACCCGAGTGTTAGCTATATGTACGTAACCGGATGTACGTTTTGTATATGTAACCTCGTCACCTGGTTGTACGTTACGTCAATGCAACCCGATATACGTTTTCGGAAGTTGTTGAAGTACTTGCTTATATTAAAGAAGATGGAGAAAGCTCTCAACAACGATCTAATGCAAAAAGTATATTATCATATCTTAAGAAGATTGAATTTTTGTTTTATTTGTACTTGTTGGATCCAATCTTAGGTATCACAAATAGTCTATCAAACCATCTTCAAAAAATGGATCAAGACTTGTTACAAACAGCTAAGTTGATAAACGGGACAAAACTAGCGTTGAATGATCTTAGACAAAAGGGCTTTGGTGATATGTTAGCAAAGTCACATCTTATGTGAAGAGCACAAGATTGAGATGTTAGCTATGACCGGAAATTATGGCAATCAAAGAAACCGAAAGAATGTCATTACTAATCAACATCATTTTGAAGTTGAAGTTTTTAATATGGTTTTGGATATGCAAATTTTCGAATTTGGAAATGGATTCAATGAGGTTTCAACTACTTGTGATTCGTTTTCTAAGTTCGACACATCTAAGATAGTGGCATTTTCAGAGATGTATCCGAATGATTTTTGTAACGGGAAAAGAGGTTGTCTTTTGGGTGATCTTACGGTATTTTATCACACCGTTAAGGAATATGATAAATTTAAAAATTTGGGTGGAATGAGTGACCTTGCTCGTGCAATGGTGGAAACCGGAAACCATAATACATTTTCTTTGGTTTATCGGGTATTAAAGTTGGCATTGGTTTTACTAGTTGCAACGGCAACAATTGAAAGATGCTTTTCAAAAATGAAGTTTATCAAGACGGATTTACGTAATCGAATGGGTGAGGAGTATTTGAACAACGCTCTACTTTGTGCGGTGGAAAAAGAAAGTTTTCTTAAAGTAAAAGAGGAAGATGTAATGACTCGATTTCAAGCGTTCAAAAACCAAAGAGGAAACATCTTTTAGGTATGTATTCAACTGCGACCTCTAGTTTTTTTTTTCCTGGATCCACCCCTGATGTGTGGGTATACACATATACACAACACGCTTTGTTGTTTATATGTAACCCAATCATTGCGTATAAGTAACATGATTATTATGTATGTGTCGAAAGATGAGGTTTTTTTATTTAGGGTTATTGGATTTTAATAATCGAAGTTATTATCAATTGGCCAATATTAAACCCAATTTCAAAATTGTCCTACATTAATCTCAATTATTAAGGTGTTGGATTTCATTGGACTACCGTTAAGTTTTCCTTAACTCCGTTACTTTTTTGCTGACGTGACACTGATTAATAAAAACCACGTAGGATGTCACGTCAGCAAACAACTAACGGAGTTAAGGAAAACTTAACGGGGATCCAATGAAATCCAACACCTTAATAATTGAGATTAATGTTATAATGTAAGACAATTTTAAAATTGAGATTAATATTGACCAATTAAAAATAACTTGATTATTAAAATCTAATTTTCCTTTTATTTAAGAGAAAACCACGATTTATTTGAGATTTTTTTGGTCAATTATAGCTTTTTATTATTAATACTTTTAAATCGACGTGAGTCGTGAGGTATTAATCAAACATTATTTGCAGTTAGATAAAAAGTTTTCTAAGTTTTCTCACCTAAATAATTTTTCTAAAAATAATTTCTGATAAAGTAACAATTACCATATGTAATCTACAAAAAGAAAAGAAAAAATTTGATGGTGGTTGAGATTTGTCCACGTATATTAATGGATGCATTAAAAGTTGAACTACTGAAAGTACCTCAACTACTTGGCCTTTTTTCAGCCACTCACTCTCATTGTCAATCGGGCCACATGACAAAATAAGGTAAACATATTACTGTACTTCGATATATTATTAACTCATTTACTTCTTAAAACTACCTCCACATGAAGGCCACATGTGGCCTTGACACATGGCGCTCATATGGTTCCACACGTCACGAATGGCTTGGTTTTATTGGGCCCACTTGCATTCTTTTTCTTTTTCCCACCTTTCTTTTTAGTTTTCATCGGCCACATTATATATAATTTTTTAAAGTCTAGTTATTTTTTTTAATGACTAGTTTTTTTTCTTTCTTAACAACAAATACTTTGTTTTACTTCAACTATCATTATACCCAATTATTTCATCATGATTCACGCTTTCGTTTGTCACCCAATCACTTCAAAATGAACTTGAAAGTTTGCTATCAATAATTAAATGATGCTGAACATCTCGTGATGTTGTAGTTGTTTGAGATTGACCAACAAGATGAGATAAGCTTTTCCCAATGAAATAATAAACGTAAATAAATAGATAGAGTTCGTAAGGATGGAGATATATGCTTGTGGAATAATTATTTTGCTTCAAACCCGGTGTATGATGCGAGTTTTTTTAACGACGGTTTAGGATGAACATGTGACTTTTTAATCACATTGTAGAAGATCTTTTAACAATGGCTACGGCCCCAAGGTTTTACCAAATCGTTTTGGCTATGGTCCTTCCATCTAACGTCTGTAAAAAAACTGTTAAGTGTGTGTCTAATAACCATTAGACTCTCCCTTAAAAAAACAATATATATTAAAAATAAAACATTAAATGGTTCATCATCATCGGGACGCATCCATCACCCCCATCTCTAGCGACACCCATTCGTCGCCGCAACCATCATCTCTTGCCGTACACCATATCCACACACCATCTATCATCATCTAAGTTCATCATACATCATTTCTAGTCTAGATTTAGAACAAAAACCATAAAGAGAAACATGAATCTGTAAATCTAATCGGAGTTTAAAGAGGGAAGACGCCAAAAAATGTGCTAAATTGAACCCCCAATCCATAAAGCCTACTCTGGATCGAGGGGCTCAGGGCCGCAATTGAGTCTGTACAATGAACCACTATTGGTCGGCTTTTCGAGGGTCATAGTCGCCGCCACCGAAGGTGCACGGTGGAACCCTAGCTATCATCGCCGCTAAAGATGTACCAGAAAGAGAGCCAAGGTTGTAGCCGCTCTTGTGTGACACCGCGAACAAGAGACGAGTCAGAGAGGGAGGTGAGTTGAAGGTGAGGTCGTAGGTTGGTCGTCGGATATCGACGGCAGGAGCACCGACTCCTTTCTTTCTCCTTTCTTTTTTTCACCTTTCCTTTTTATTAAATTAAATAAAAGAATAGTGACATAATAGAGATTTTAAAAAAAAGTAACATATTTTTTTAACCAACATTAGACGGAAAGACGATAGCCGAAATAACTTAATAAAACCTTAAAATCTCGTAACCATAAAAAACTAGGAAGCATAAATAAAATTCGTGTAAAACACAGAGACTATAACCATAATTTACTCTAAAAACAATAAAACTGATTTTTTTTTTGAACAGCAATAAAACTGATATGAAACAATAAATTACTATTAGCTTTAAGAAAAGTGGTATTAAAATATAAATTAGAGTATCAATCCTATAAATAACAAAAAGCATTTTCTAGTGATAGTCATGCAAAGTAAATAAGCCCTATATTTCCTCACATTATCCACAACAAATCTCAGCCGTCTATTCCCTCGAATCCTACGATCCCCACCACCACAATATCTCAAACCATATCCTCGTAATCTTACAAAACCAACCCTTGAACACACTTCATTTCACCACAACTTCACACCACCCACCATGGCCTCCATCGCACTCAAATCCTTCGTCGGACTCCGCCAGTCCTCGCCGGAAAACCACCATTCCTCCATCACCGTCATTTCCAAACCCCTCCCATCCAACCAACTCCACTACCGCCGTCTCAATGTCGTCGCCGGCAAATCCAGCCCGAAAGTCACCGGCCGCAACCTCCGTGTGGCCATCATCGGCGGCGGACCCGCAGGCGGCGCCGCCGCCGAAACCCTAGCCAAAGGCGGAATCGAAACGATTCTTATTGAGAGGAAAATGGACAACGCGAAACCCTGCGGCGGCGCGATTCCGCTCTGCATGGTCGGAGAATTCGACCTGCCGTTGGATATCATCGACCGCCGTGTTACCAAAATGAAAATGATATCTCCGTCGAACGTCGCCGTCGACATCGGCCGGACTCTGAAGCCCCACGAGTACATCGGAATGGTCCGCCGTGAAGTCCTCGACGCCTACCTCCGCGACCGCGCCACCGCCGCCGGCGCCTCCGTCATCAACGGTTTGTTCACCAAAATGGACATACCTTCCGACAAATCCGCCCCGTACGTCATCCACTACAACGAGTACGACGGCCGGGCCGGATCCGCCGGAAAGAAGGTCACCATGGAGGTCGACGCCGTGATCGGCGCCGACGGCGCAAACTCCCGCGTCGCGAAGTCCATCGACGCGGGAGATTACGAGTACGCCATCGCCTTCCAGGAACGGATCAAGATCCCGGACGACAAAATGCGGTACTACGAAGACCTGGCCGAGATGTACGTCGGAGACGACGTCTCCCCGGACTTCTACGGCTGGGTGTTCCCGAAATGCGACCACGTCGCCGTCGGCACCGGCACCGTCACCCACAAACCGGATATAAAAAAGTTCCAGCTCGCCACGCGCCTCCGGGCGCGTGACAAGATCCTCGGCGGGAAAATCATCCGCGTCGAGGCCCACCCCATCCCGGAGCACCCGCGGCCGCGTCGCCTCGCGAACCGTGTCGCGCTGGTAGGCGACGCGGCCGGGTACGTCACGAAGTGCTCCGGGGAGGGGATCTACTTCGCGGCCAAAAGCGGGCGGATGTGCGCCGAGGCCATAGTCGAAGGATCAGTCAACGGAACGAGGATGGTGGAGGAGGCGGATTTGAGGAAGTATTTGGAGAAATGGGATAAGACCTACTGGCCGACTTATAAGGTGTTGGATATATTGCAGAAGGTGTTTTACCGGTCGAATCCGGCGAGGGAGGCGTTCGTGGAGATGTGTGCCGATGAGTATGTGCAGAAGATGACGTTTGACAGTTATTTGTACAAGAAGGTGGCGCCGGGGAACCCGTTGGAGGATTTGAAGCTGGCGGTGAACACGATTGGGAGTTTGGTTAGAGCCAATGCGCTTAGGAACGAGATGGCCAAGATTTGAGTGATGGTTATATGTATGTTAATCGGTGGTTTGTAATATTTTAATTCTAAGAAACTTAAATTGCTTCTTGTTATATTGTTTTTATGAGTTTTGTTTAATTAGCGTCTTATAAATATGGGAGTTGATCGCCAATTTATCAGGTTTGAAGCGATAGATAGAGGCCTCATGTTTATTGACCATATGATTTTATTACATGTTGCAACACACATGTATCTGTATTCGGCTTCTAACGGACGTTGAGATGGTTCTTTGCTTCTTGTTTTTCCAGGAAACAAAGTAACAAACATTGTCCTAAAAGCACACAAAAATTCAGTGACACATCATCTGGAATCAAGGCATTTACCTCGATTAGAGTCAGGTAAGCACATATAAACTTTCTCATTTTGCTATCATAGATGAAAATAGGGGTGTTATCGGGTTTTGTATCTGGGTTTTAGGTTAAACGGGTCGAGTTTTTTGGGTTGTTTATAGGTGAAATCCAACCCATAACCCGATCCGAATTGCCCTTGGGTTGCTCGGGTTCGTGGTTTCGGGTTTCGGGTTGGTTTGGTTTGGGTTGGGTTGGGTTATTCGGGTTAAATACAAAAAAATATTAAATGTCTTGTCTTAATCTAACTTACACCTTCAATACACATATTAACGTGTTTAAACTCAATGAGATATACGCATACGTTTTTAGCTGATACAACTACATTAAATCAAAACTTTAAACACATCTAACATTAATCAAATAAAAATATTGTTCGGGATCTGTATAGATAAATCATCAAATTCTATCAATGTGTTAAAAAAATTATTCAATTCATCTAAATCAAAACTAATTAACATCACAAGTCTAGAATTGTCTTTCGTTTTTCTATAGTTGTTCAGCGTCAAGTGATATCAATTTACAAACTTAAAATTTAATTAACCTATAAATAAAAAAATCAAAGTGATTCATAAAAACAAACCGTAAATAATAATATAAAAAAATTCTTAAAACAAATCTTAAAGCAAACGCTCAAGGATCAATAAAAATAAAAGTCAAATACTATATAAAATAGTTCAATAATATAATTTTCTTATATTTAAAATATATCGGGTTAATCAGGTTGACCCGAACAACCACAAAACCAACCCTATAACCGACCCATTTAACAAGCACGTGAGGTGGACGACTCTGCCGCGATGAAGCGTACCATACATCGCCTGGTGCAGTCGTTCGTGCAAACTACCGACCTGGTGGAACGTTTCTTCGACAAGCGTCGGGCGGAGAGGTCTCTGCGAAAGACCCTTAAACGCAAAGGCGACGAGCTAGATGAGTGTAAGGCTCAAATGGCTCTCGTTGATATCGATGAGACCAAGCGTCTGCAACGGCAAGTGGAGAGGGTTATCGGGGAGAAGTCCGCGGTAGAGAATGATTTGGCCGTGGCCAATAGTCGGGTTAGGGATTTGGAAAAATTACTTGGGGAGAAGGAGAAAGAATTTGCCGAGGAGAGTCAGCGCCGAAGGGAGGAGGTGGCCTCCAAAGTTTTTGAAGTGGAGAGTCTCAGGAAGGAGAAGTCGGAGGTGGATACCGAACTGGAGAAGGCCACGATGGCTAACATGACGGTGTGGGGGGAGAGGCAGTGGTTGATCCGGGAGAGATTTAAGTTGGTGTTGCTGAGGCTGTTGAAGAGCCCTGAATTTGAGAGCTCCCTCGGGCCGATTCAGCAAGCCATCCTTAACCTCGGTATGAGCTCCGGGGCTAAGGCTGGACACTCTCTTGGGTCCTCTGGGTATCCCCTTTCCGAGGTTCCTATGGTAAGGTCGGCGGCGAAGGACGAGCTGAAGGCGGTCGAGCTGGCCTATGAGCAACATAATTATCCTTTTCTGGAAGCTATGGCCGCACTTTCTTCCGAGCCACTGGACCAGTTGAAGGCATTGGAGCCGAACCGGGCTCCCTCGAAGACTGCGGATGCCGGCGACAAAGGCCCTGGGGAGGACCCCAAAGCTACCGAGGAAGATCCCCCTACTGATATTGTCTAGCTTGTTTATGTCGTACGGCTTTGTAATCTCTTTTGGCTTTGGCCCTATATTGTAAAGAACTTGGCAACAGTATATAATATGTATTTGTTCCCATTTTGTTGTGATTTATAGCATGCGTTGTACCCTCTTTGCTTGTTATCATGTCAAGTAGCTTTTTCTTTAATTAACAAGTGTATCGTGAGTTGTGTCTTTTTTATTTGTGAATATGCCATGCGGCTTTGTTTAATTAATAAGTTTGTGGCATGAGTTGTGTCTTTTACTTTTGTGAATATGCCGTGCGGCTCTGTTTAATAAATAAGTTTGTGGCATGAGTTGTGCCTTTTACTTTTGTGGATATGCCGTGCGGCTTTGTTTAATTAATAAGTTTGTATTACCGTTCGTCGTTTCGAGTTGTGGTTGTACACTCACGTATCTCCGTGTAGGATAGATAGCGATATTTCCATGGTATTTGTGGTCCTGTTGTTGCCGATCACCCAGTCGTGCCGAACCATGAGAGTCCGGCTGCCTGGTTCGACGAGCACAGGTCACCCACTGTAGGGTGGAGTTGCCGTCCGACTATTCCGGCAAGCTTCCCCGTGTGTCCCAGCCTTCGATTGGCCTGTCGAAATTGTTCCTCTTTATACCCGTCTGGTCTGTTTTGTGCGCCTTTTGCTTGACCATAGGGTTTTGAGAGGTTGTTATTCTTCATACATTGATTTGTGTAAAGATAGTGCTCGTTTGCACGTTTCATATAACTGATGTAATATTACAAAATATGGTCGTGCGGGCCGCATGATTACATATAGCATTTTTTAAGTTGCATTGCATTCCAATGTCGTGGTACGGCTTTCCCGTCGAGAGTGACTAGCTTGTAGGTTCCTTTCTCGTGTGCTTCCGCCACCTGGTACGCCCCTTCCCAGTTATGCCCCAACTTTCCTTGGTTCTCTTTTCTGGAGGCCTCGTTGTTTCTGAGGACGAAGTCTCCCGGCCGAAAGGTGACTTTCCGCACCCTAGCATTATAATATCATTCTATCTTCTTTTTGTATCTCGCCTCACTTATTGCGGCCGCGTTTCAACGTTCTTCTGTTAGGGATATATTTACCAACAGCTTGGAGTCATTAGTTTCTTCGCTTACATCCGTGGTTCGTGCGGAAGGCATGCCGATCTCCGCAGGGATGACGACTTCTATACCGTACGTCAGGCTAAACGGTGTGTGGCCGTGGCTCGTTCTTTCGGTAGTCCGTATGGCCCATATGACGCTCGGTAGCTCTTTGACCCAATTTCTTCCATGGTCCCCTAGTCTTGCTTTTATTCCTGCCACGATGCTCTTGTTCGTTCGTTCAACTTGGCCATTGGCTTGCGGGTGAGCTACAGCAGTGAAGATTTGTGTTATTCGGAGCTCCTTTCACCAGGCTCTGAATGGGTTGCCTGCGAACTGCTTCCATTGTCAGAGACTATCTTTCCAGGTAGGTCGAAGCGGCAGGAAATGTCTTCCCATACGAAGTTGATTATTTGTTTCCCTGTAATGGTGGCCAGGGGCCGCGCTTCCATCCACTTTGTGAAGTAATCTACTGCTACAACCAGGAATTTCACACAACCCAGTGCCTCAGGAAAGGGTCCGACTATGTCTATTCCCCACTTGTAAAATGGCCACGGCGACGTTACCGGTATCATGTTGTTCTTCGGATCCTGTTGTATGCTGGCATGCACTTGGCATCCCCGGCATTTCTGTATTTCTCGTTCGGCGTCCGAATACATCGTTGGCCAATAGAACCCTGTGTTAAGCATTCTCGTGACGAGCGAGCGGGGCCCGGAGTGGGTTCCGCATATTCTCTGGTGGAACTCTTGAATGACGTACAACCCTTCATCTTCGCTCAAGTACCGTAGCAATGGTTGCAAGTATCCACACTTAAACAGTTTTCCTCCTTTCATTCTGTAGTTGTGGGCCTGCAGTTCAATTTTCTTGGCTTCACGGTCGTCCGGAGGGAAGATGCCATCCGTCAAGTATTTAACAAATGGCACCATCCATCTGGATGCTTCGTCTTGTACTTCATTTACTTCGGCCGTATCACCCATCGACGTGTTGATTATTTATAGAGGCACTTGCTTTGTGAGATGCCGTATCACCCATCTGTGTTATCTCGAATTCTTTGAATGTCTTAATAGCCTCTTTTACCCGGTCAGCGTATTTCCCGTAACGTTGGTTCCCATATTTCGAATTCCCCTTTGATTGGTTGGACACCAAGAGGAAGTCTACCCGTACGGTAAGCTTGGTCACACCCATCTTCTTAGCTAGTCTCAACCCGGCCAGTAGCGCTTCATACTCGGCCTTGTTATTCGTGCTTGGGAAATTGAGTCTGATGGCGTATGTTACCTCTACGCCGTACGGGTCGATTAACACCAGTCCGGCTCCCGAGCCCTCTTTGCTCGAGGCTCTATCGGTATACAGTGTCCACGCATCGGGACTTGTAACTTCGGGTGGTTGGAGCTCTGCAATTATAGTGTCGACGCCCGGTACCCCTGCTTCTAGTTATGTGATGAAATCTTCCAGTACTTGTCCTTTAATGGTTGTCCTTGGGCGGAACTTCAAATCGTGCTCGCCCAGTTCAATTGCCCATTTGGCGAACCGTCCTGATACCTCTGGCCTTTGAACTATTTCCCGCAATAGGTAGTTTGTCAAGACGGTGACCCTGTATGCTTTAAAGTACCGCCTGAGTCTTCTGGTCGTGTGAACCAGGGCCAGCAAGAGTTTTTCGAGTATGGAGTATCTCGTCTTAGGGTCCGCCATCGTCCTACTGACGAAGTACATGGGGACTTGCTTGTTTTTTCTTTCAACACATAGAACAGCACTAAGTACCTTTTCGCCCACGGCTAGATACAGTACTACCTCCTCATGGGGCTCCAGGGCCGTCAGCGTTGGTAGCTCTGCTAAAGCTTTCTTTAGTGCCAGGAAGGCTGCTTCGGCCTCCTCCGTCCATAGGAATTTATCTTTTTCTGTACATCTTCTGAGGGTGTCGAAGAAGGGCATGGACTTCTCGGCTAGCTTTGCGATGAATCTGTGTAGCGCGGCAAGACGCCCATTAAGACTTTGCAGCTCTTTGAGTGATTGAGGGGATTTCATTTGCCGTACGACCTCGACCTTTGCCAGGTTGGCCATAATGTTCTGGTCTGTTACGATGTAGCCCAGGAATTTCCCCTATTTCATGCCGAAGGAGCACTTGGCGGGGTTGAGTTTCATGTTGGCCTCCCGGAGGGTTGCAAATGTTTCCTCTATTTCTCTCATCAATTCTCCTTTCGTACGGCTCTTTATCACCAAATCGTCGACGTATGCCTCCATGTTCTGACCGATATGTCCTTGGAATACCTTGTTTATCGAACGCTGATATGTCGCACCGGCATTTTTGAGGCCGAACGGTATTTTCCTGTAGCAGTAAGTGCCTTTATTAGTGTGAAAAGCCGTTTTTTCCTCGTCTTCTTCGGCCATTTGTATCTGATGGTACCCCTTGTATGCATCTAGAAAACACTTGAATGTGTATCCGGAAAGTGCATCCACATTTGTCTCGATGGGTGGGAGAGGATAACAATCTTTTGGGCAGGCGTCGTTAATGGCCGTGAAGTCGA
This sequence comes from Deinandra increscens subsp. villosa, assembly GCA_039602395.1. NCBI lineage: Eukaryota > Viridiplantae > Streptophyta > Magnoliopsida > Asterales > Asteraceae > Deinandra > Deinandra increscens. Next base: position 6,554,136 of record JBCNJP010000002.1, read on the forward strand.
CACACATCCGCCAGGTGCCGTCCGACTTGTTGACCAGTACCGGGTTAGCCACCCAAGGCGGGTATTTGACTTCCCGCATGATTTCTGCCTTTACTAGTTTCCCAACCTCTTCATTTACTGTTCGGCATCGGTCTTTTCCCATTGTTCGCTTCTTTTGCACAACTGGCTTGTAGGTCGGGTCCTCGTTCAGGTGATGCTCTGCGATTTTTCTCGGGACCCTGTTCATATCATCTGGCGTCCAAGCGAACACGTCCGTACTGTTCCTTAGCAGACTGTACAACTTTCTTCGGCCTTCCACAGTTAGGTCTGGGCTGACCGTCACAGTCTGATCGGGGTAATGGTCGTTGAGCGATCACTTTCTTTGATCCGTCTCGTCGATTACCGCATCTACTAGGGTGTGTTGCCCTTTATCAAACGATATTGTGGCCACTCCTCCCTTTGTGAGGAAGCGTATCATACCATGTGCCGTAGATACGATTGCCCCGAAGGCTAGTATGGCTGGGCGGCTGAGCAAGACGTTGTATGCCGATGGCCTGTTGACGATTATGAAGGTCAGCGTTTCCGTTCTTTCCATTTCCTTGTCGGACAACGTTACCCGTAGCGACACTCTTCCTTCCGGGGTGACCCTTTCCCCTCTGAATCCGATTAACGAGGTGTCGCACGGTTGCATGGCAGCTTATATGTCTTTTGGTAGCTTCTCTAAACACTGCATGTACATAATGTCAGACGCGCTACCTCCATCTACGTACATCCGGTGCACCCGGTAATCCTTTAGAAGGGTTGTGATGACCATAGTCTCCATGGTGGGGGTGACTTCTCTGAGCGGCGGGAAAACGATGGGTCTGTTGGCCCACCATTGGTGATTTGTTTTTGGCCGCTTCGGGTGTGGTGCTGTCACCATTAGTATTACCTTTTCATCCTTTTCTTTCTTGGGCTTCCTTTCTTCCTTCACTACCCTAACCAAGTGGGCTAATTCCCCTGTCTTGATTGCCTTTTCAATTTCTTTCCTCAGTTGGTGACACTCATTCGTATCGTGCCCTTTATCCCCATGGAAGTCACAGTACTTGTTCATATTTCTGTTGATGGCTTTCTCGCCCATGGGCCTTGGCGGCTTAAAGTTGAATCTTGCTTCTTCTGTTTTTAATATCTCCTTCTGCGTCTTTAGCAGTTGGCTAGGGTTTGCGCCCCTTTTCCCAAGCCTGTGTGACATGTTGGATGGGCGCTCGTAGGGGGTGAAACCCATTTTTCTTTCTTGGCCTTCGTGCCTTTCGCCACCGCGCTGCCAAGGGCGTCTTTCCTGGCCCTTCCTCTGGTTCTGGCGCGGACCCAGTCTGCTGCTTATCGAGCCTCGCAAGTCACGTAGTTGCGCGGCTTCCTCGCCCCTGATGTATGCCTCCGATCTATCAAGAGCTTCTTGCATGGTTTGGGGAACTCTGACACTTAATTCCTTTATAAGTTGCCTCGTCCGGATTCTGTGTATGAATCCTGATATTCTCTGTCGCCCGTCCACGTTTGCTATAAACAGTGATTCGGTCTTGAACCTATCGATGAAGGTCCGTAGAGGTTCGCCTTCCGCTTGTCGGATGTTATGCAGTTCGATAGGGTCTTTCATACATCGGCATTGTTGCACAAAATGGGACAGGAATTTGTTTCGGACTTGCTGGAAACCTCCTATACTACCGTCCGGCAATGAGTTAAACCATAGCCGCGCGGGGCCTGTAAGTGTTTGGACAAACATTATACACCAGACCGCTTCGGCCCATCTCATGATTTCACCAGCCACTTGGAATGAGTGCATATGATCCTCGGGGTCGTCGCTTCCATCATATATTTTAACCGACGTCAGGAGCTTTGTTTTCGGAAAGCACTCAAACAGCTCTATTTGCCTGCTGAACTTGCTTCGGTTGGGAGGCACGTACGGGCTGGCCGAGAGCGGCTCCAGAATGTCTTCGAAGTTTGGGAGTCGGTAGGGTTGCGCCTCCGCATGCCGCGACGCCTTTGGTCGTTCGTCGGATGGTGTGTAGACATCCGAGGTGCCTCCGCTCAGTGAAGCGCCGCCCTGAGTCGTCGCAGGGGTGCCTCCGAACAACAGTTTCCACTGTTGCGCAGCCCATAAGGGAAAGTATTCGGGTGGGAGTTGCGATGCAGGGACTCCCGAGTCCATCAGTGGGGTCCGGAACTCCACCCCGTGGCCTTGCTGGGCCTTACGTGGCGCAACCGTGTGAGCCGGCGCCTTGGAGGGGTCTCCATGGGCAGTAGTTTAGCGGTACGTAACCGCTACACTCCTTGTCGGTATACTGTCATACTTGCTTTTTTCCTTACCGAACTGTAAGCGTGGTGGAGAGCCCAAGGATTGTGAGCCTTCATCTCGGGAGTCCTCGTTGTCGGCTACCTCGAATGGTCCTTCGAAGTCGAGGTGCGTTTGCACCCCTTTGAGCCGCTTCTCCCTTGCGATTTTACTCATCATTTGTTGCAGCTGATCGAAGTTGCCTTCCACCAGCTCCGGCGTGATGGCTTGGTTGACGGGTCGGTCGCCTTGGGCGGCATGGTTGACCGTACCATCACCCGGGGTAGCCGTTCTAGTGTCTTCGGGTGAGACCATGTCGTGGGTTCCACGGATGGCGCCAATGTAGAAACTTAGGCTCTCGGCCGGGCGGCGCAGCGGGGCAGGTGGTCCGGCCCTCGAGCTGGAGTCTCTAGAGGGTTCGGTGAAGTGCCTGCACTCCGGTAATGTCCTTCGCTTCGGCACCTGTCACCAACAAAGGTTAGAGCATGTGAGGGAGATTATTCCTCCGGCTCAGACTGGGACTGACACTTGCATCATTGCCATCCCAGGTCTACCCTCGTGTATATATGTGTGTGTGTCGTGTATTGTGGAGTTCCTTCTCAGTCGTGCGAGCTTCGTAGGAGAGGTGTAGTGTCAGAGCGTTAATTCCGTCTGAAGGTATTAAGTATCCTCCCCAAGTGGTTAGGGAGGGGTATTATAGCACCCTGCGCTTTGTCTTGTGTGTCATTAATGCTCTGATCCCTAGCGGTATGGGCGAGTGTACTAGGTACGTAGCCTAGCATCTCCATTTTGGGAAGGGGCGGCTTATGATTGGTAATCATGATCAATCATTAGCGCCTGATTAGGACGGCTGCACGACGCCTTGTTCTTCTCGAGGCCGGGTGGGTCGATCTGTGTAGCCGGACCGAACCCCCGTCATCAAGTGGGAATTTCATGAACTAGGAGCTCAAGATCATATGTGGGGCTGAATCATCCTTCATTCTACCTGATAAGTTTATTTACTAAGATTTCTTTTAGGTGTTCGGGTTGAAAAAAAATTTGGGGGTTTCACTATGAATTATGCCCTAAACCCCTAAAACCCCATGGAATTTTAGTAGCTCTATGACATGCATGGTAGTTTATGTGTGTATTTCAAGATTACTTGCTATATGATGTGTATTAACACAAGAATATGATTCCTAGAGAGTATTATGGAGACGAAATCCTAGATGATTGAATCTAAGAGTAAAATGTTAATGTGATAGTCGAAATCACCATATAATGTTGGTGAACTTGATTCATATGATATGGAAAATTCTCTTCATAATTAGGATTGAAATTAGCATATGAACATTGTACACACAAAGTTTTTAATGAAATGCCTAGTAAGGTTGATTGCTTGAATTCATGACTAAATGTAGAGTCAGTGGCGGACCTACCCTTAACCTATGGGGTTCGTCCTACACCCATGAATTTTGTTTTCTTAGTGGTATATGTATGATGTAATCTCGACCGAACCCCAAGAAATTTTATCACCGACCCAAAAAAGAGAGAAACTGCAGTGAAAAGAATGAGAGAAAATAAATATAATCGGAATTCTCATCGTCGGAAAATATGGAGGACCTGTAAGAAAATATGGAGGAAGGAGGAAGATGATTAGAAAGTTCTGAGAAAGAAGAAAGAGACAAAGATAAATAAAGTACATAGATATTTAAAAAAGATTCTGTATTTATAAATGAAGATGCAGCTTTCTATCAAATCAAATACTAGTAAAAGTAAGATTAAGATCTTTATGATTATTTTATTACTTATATATAATTAACTTTTACATGTATTTTTTTATTTTATGCATTTTAATTTTAAATTTACAACACGTTGTTTTTTAAATTATTATTTTATAATTAGGTTCATAACTGATCAAACCATTAGATCGATGACCACTTTTTTCTCAAATTCATTTATAAAAAGACTTCAAGTAAAAAATGGTTTCAGATTGACAAGATAAAAATCTTAATTATATTACTTATTACTTTTTATTTCTCAAACCCAATTAGTTCTTAAATTATCCTCTCACTATATATATATATATATATATATATATATATATATATATATATATTATAAAATGTCTGGATTTCCTTTATCTTATTTGGTATTAGATTATTTAATTATTTCCTCATGTTATTTATATTTTATTTAGCGACCCGATTTGACGACCCGACTCGAACCGATAAAAAAATCTAATATTTAGGGATAGGGTTTAGAGCTTCAAAATTTCCGACCCCCATAAAAATGTTTTCTAGGTTCGCCACTGTGTAGAGTTATGCACTACTAGAAAACATGTAATGTGAAATTACATGCAATATAATCATCTAGGATAGTTGTATGCTAAATAGGTAGTTATAATCATGAAATGGTAGACCTAATTGCTAAACATAAGTTATGTTGTAATATGGGCAAGATTAGTAGCATATATGCTAATTGTTACTAATTACAGTGAATGTCATATTTATAAAAGAGTTGAATGATTGATTCATGTAAAATGAGTAAAATTTAGTGCTATGTGCATATATGTTAAGCGTGGGTGACTTTCACGAAGTGAAAGTAAACATTGGCTTGAACTTGAATCATGTAAACGACAAATTATGTCAAGTTAAGGTTAGTGCCAAATAACTAAACTAGTCATTATGTGGACTAACCATATGCATAGTGTTGACCCTTGACAAGCTAGTTGACAAACTTGGATGCAAGTGGGTCGAATAGCATGAAGTGGCAATAGAGGCTCGAATGGACTTCCAGGTAAGTGGTACTTATACCACATAATGAAACTATAAACTTAGTCTATACAAAAGGATAATGAGTCATAGTGTTATTAAGTGTAATAATGTGTATTAAATGGTGAACAACACCATTAGAGATAAATTTGTAGATATGAATGAATTTGATTAAATGGTCCGACTAGTTACTTAAATTGAGATGCCTATAGTGATAACCACTAGTGGGTCAAATGGGTAATATTATAGTATACCACAATTGGGTGGTAAATAGGGAACCTTGATTAGTCAAGGCATAATTGTAGGTTATTTAGACCAAACAAGATAAATGCAAATAATTGTGAATTGCAAATACTAATTGAGCCAACAGGTCAATTGGATAAGTTATGAAAGCTAAGGTTGTGTTTGGCGCACTAGCTGAAAGCTAACACTCCGTTGTTATTGTGGTGTTACTAACATGATTGATTATAGTTGGATAAAGATGGATTTTTACAAGAATTAACCCGATAAACCCAGGTCACTGGCGGCTGGCCGGCTGCCAAGATTCATAGGGAAGAGGTGTAAAACGGCAGTTTGATAAGCTATAGGTATTCCCATTATATAATTTCTCTTGGTAACCTTACATGGAAATTAAGGGTATCATGATCATGAGCTATGATAGTATATGAAATGGTGTTTTAAGTCTTGAACTCAAAGTGACCCGTTTGCATTGAAACTTATCATGTTCTTCGAATGGTCAATTTAGGTAACATTCGGTTAGAACTTTGAACACTAAGAGTGGGTGAAAAGGGAACCTAAAAAATTTATAATTCTTAATAAAGCATTTAGATGAGTTTGAACTGGAATAGAATCCATCTGCAATAGAATCACTTGAAATTTATCAAACGGTTGATATGGGTGGAAATGGGTAGAAGCACCCTATGAAGGTGTAAATGAAATGGGTCAAAGACCCAAGTGGCAAAAAATTTAATGAGAAATCTTTTACAAGTCCTTAGACTTGATGGAAAACCTGTTTTCTTTAAGTGTCATCTTCATGAGGGTTAAACGAGTTTATACATGACGTGAAAAAGGTTAACGATTTATATATAAATAAACTGATTAAAACGTGAATGGTTGATCAGTGAATGGTCTCTAGGACCAAATGGGTCGGGCTGGTAAATGGGTTAGAATTACCTCATGGGGGTGAAAACAAGATATTTTGGAAAAACTCCTTATAGTGTGAAAATGAAATTGTTGATTGGAAATCACCCTTCAAGGGATAATAAATACTTGATTTGCTAGATTGTTATACTTACAACAAATGGAACAATTTGTTAGTTTTGACCTTGAAATTGCCCCATCTTCTATGAAGAAACATGGGAAATTAACTAACGTGTAGAAACAAGGATTGGGATTGGAATTCATCGCATCACTCGTATGTAAGCTGACTTGTGACCGGAGTATCATACGTCGAGGTTGGGAGTATGATACGCCTGTAGCGGTCCATAGGTCGGTCCTAATTTTGGGCAACTATTAAGAGTTTAATCTTGGAGATTGTTGTGAATTACTTAACAACTACTATTGTGTTTGATTACATTGCTAATCAGGTAATGGAACTTTGTTTATCCTTTACCTAGCAAATGTTAAACATAAACAATAACTCTTAATGGTATTTATGTTAGGAAATAAGACTTGTGAACCTACCAGAGAAGATCAAGCATACTGAAGAACCAAACACGACAACGGTCCAGTGCTTTTTTGTGACATTCTGGCCCTTCGGGTGGAACCCGAACCTTAGAAACGGATAAAAGATGATAAAACCGGCAAAGCGAGAGATGTGTATATGGGCGTAGTATGTCAATTAAGGTATTAGAAGAGTCTAGTAGCCTTAAAACACTTCACAAACATCACACACAAGTTGGAGTCTCGAAACATTGGTGATAAACTGAAAACTGTTAAGTGTTGTGAATTATAGGCAAACTGATACATGAATTTAGTTGCATAATCGTAAATTGTTATATGGCAAGTTGACACTTAATTTTATTGGATTCGATGTGATAAAAACAATGGTGAATGAAAGCCAAATCATTGAAAATTGTGGCCAAAACATCGAAAAACGTGAAAAGTCAACGAAAGTCAAAGGGACTGTCATAGTGGAGCTCTAGGCGTATCGCCTAGAGCCACCAGAGCCCAAAGCGATACGCTTGGAGGCTGCTTTCCTGTAGAAACCCTAATTTCTCCTATTTAGACCCACTTAGCCTCCATTTTCTCATTTGTGCACCTCAAGAACGTTCCATCATCTCATTTCACGACCTTAGGTCATTCCATTCTCAAATATCATCAAGTTTCTTGTTTTTCTTAAAGAATAAAGCCTCGATGTCATCCTACATTCATTCGGTATGTGTTTCTTCTTGTTTTTCTTGTTTAAAATTAAGATGTCAAGATCCAAGCTTTATGTTAGATCTAAGTCTGATTTGTAATGATATGATGATATCATGAGTGGATCTAGTGTTTGTGATGATAAAGTTTGCATCTTTGGATCAAAAGTATGATTTTTGTGCAAGTTATGTTGATGCATGCTAGATCCAGGGTTTTGCATGGGAAAAATGGTTGCATGTAGATAAAGCTTGAAGATTTATGCTAGATCTATGTTCTAATAACTTGATAAACATGGTTGCATGTGGATAAAGCTTGAAGATTTATGCTAGATCTATGTTCTAATAACTTAATAATGATAGATCTAGGGTTGTTGTGCAATACAGTTGCTAACTTTACGTGAGATCTATGATGGAAACTCGATTTCGGTATTCATGCATGTTAGATCTTGAATAAAGGCTATTTATTTGTGTTAGATCTACTATGAAGCTGCTTGATCTAGGTAAATGTATGCATGATAGTCTATAAAGTTGCAAACTTGATGTTTAAATGCATGTGGATTAATTTATAAAAATTATTTACATGAAAATAAGGTGAAAATGGCCTATTAGGTCAAGATATCACTCATGCATGTGGTTAGGAATTTATGACATGACTTGAAGTCTGTTAATTGATGATCTATGTGACTTACATGAGATGATGATGTGGATTTATCATGGAATTAGCCTACATGTGGTAAATATATATTTACTGGGAAAATAAATAACTAAGTAAATGCATGTGTATAATCATGGGATTACTTGATTAAGTGTTTGCATGTCATTAGTCTAATTGGTTATGAGTTATACGAGTGTACAAGTCCTAAGTCTCCTACCTCGATCGGAATGACAAGACTTTGTACGATTGCCCCGTCGATCGTACATCATATACGCGGGATAATGTCGTAAGCAACTGTAAATTGAAACGTATTTTCAATGGGTGATTGAAAACCTAATTGTCAAGGGTTTGATACGCTCATCTTATTTACTCTAGTTTCTTTACTTATTTATCATACTCTATGAATGTTCACTTAACACATAGATCTCATGTTTCATAAATAATGATATACGCAAAACCTATGTTTACTCACCAACTACTTTTGTAGTTGACATTTTATCCTATAGATGTTGCAGGAAACAATGCTTGAGTCTTTCTATGATCATACTAGGATGCTGGACCTAGTTAAAGACTTGAATCAGTTTTATGTTGTTTTGTTATGTATAATTATGTTTGTAAAATGTTCTTGAATGAATAAATAAAAAGGGCATGTTTAAGTATATTACAACTTAATTAGTTGTCATGAGCATTTGGACAATCATCATGCCCCGACAAATTCCGTCGTCGGTTGGGGTGTGACAAATACTCACCTGATACATGAGATACGACACAGACATGACACAGCGCAACGAGATGGTTAGACCCCGGAGATGACTTTGACGACTATATGAGATAGAGGAGATGAATAAGTGAATAATTATTTTAATTTCACGACACAATCGACTCGACGACTCGTTTATGATTTGATGAAGTGATATGTACGTTATGATAATAAGGGTCAATCCTAAAGCTAATGACATAACCATGAAGTCCTAATTATACATATATCATCATGGGGAGTCAATTTAGGTCAACATAATGGCTATTTCTATCATAAAGTACTTACATATCATCATACGCACAATTCATCAAGATCAACCCTAGATCTATCATCAAGATACATGCATGTCCTAGATCTAGTCATATTACATCATCTAAATTCCTACTTGATGATGAAATCACTAGATCTAACATACATGGCATGGATATAGTCATACTCAATATAAAAATACCATCTTGATCATAGATTTCATAGATCTATCAATTAGTCACATGCATAACGTAAATCTAACCCTAATTCAACAAAAGATACAATTTTGATCATGAATTTTATAGATCTAGCAAGAATCAACATGCATGACATAGATCTAGCTCGAATTCATCATAGAAATCCAATCTTGATCATGAATCATCTAGATCTATAAAGAATTATCATGCATGACATAGATCTAGTCATATTACAACATAAAGATCCAAACTTGATGATGATATTCTTGGATCTAACCCTAAAAAGCATACATGGCATAGATCTAGTCATTTTATAACATAAAAATCTAAACTTGATGATCATATTCATAGATCTAACTCTAAAGAGCATGCATAACATAGATTTCGTCATTTTGAAACATAAAAATCAAATCTTGATGCTGCTAACCCTAGATCTACAACATAACAACATGCATATTATAAATATAACCTAGATTCATCATAAACAATCCAATATTTACATGGAAATCATTAGATCTAGCAATAATCATCATATAGGATTTAGATCTAACATGGATCCATCAAAAAGGTCAAATCTTGATCATGCAAAGTTACTAGAACAAGAAGGGTTACTTACAAGAAAATCGAAAGAATGAAGAAGGGGATGAAGAATGATGAACCAAGCCTTGATCTTCCAAATCCAAGCTCCCAAAATCAAGATGTGATGAATAAAGATGAAGAATAGGGGTTTTTGCCCGTTTTGGGTGTTTAGGGTGGAGAAATGAGGAGCATGGAGGCTAATGAAGCTTAAATAGGAGACTTTTAGGGTTTTGCTGGAAATGATGAAGTAGGCGTATCGCCTTTTTCAATAGGTAGAAAGAGGCGTAACTTCTAGAGCTACTCCGAATCAATACTTTTTCGATTTTTCAATTCGCGTGCTCGATTCTTCGTTTTTTGATGTTTTCGAGTCCCATTTTCACCTAAATCTTTATCCCATAATGCTAACCACATATAATCCACTCAAAATGAATATAGATACGCCACGTAACTCATAGAAATGCAGACATAGGGTCACACAATGCGTTTTTGGTCGGTTTTGTCGTACGCAACAATTTTGGGTAATTAACCAACGTTTTGTGACTCGATTAAGTGTTTGATTGCTTGTATCATGATTTATGATTATTAGACTCATAATTACACTAAATTTGACATACGATGCTAAAGTAAGAAATTCTTGGTAAACGATAAATCGCGTAAAAACCAGAAATTGCTTTATTTTTAATTCAAGGGATCCAATTTGAATCCAATTTCAATCTAATTGATTTTAATTTAGTATTTTGTCTTGAAAACGATTATGAGTTAAAAACATAATTTAGGATATAAATATCTGAAAATTCTCTCCGTACTTAGTAATTTACAAATCGGTAAAACGCGAAATTTCAAAATGGGTCGGATTTCACAATCCGGAAAATGCAAATGTTTCATGAAAGACTCTCGATTGGAACAGCAGACGCGACAGCTGCGTGTGACTGGGCGGTGTGTCTTAAGGCGGTGGCGGGGTTGGTCACGGCTATAGCTGGGTGCTCCAGTGGTGTTTGACGATGGTCAACGATGACATGATGGCGGCGGGGCAACGACGGTTAGCGGCCAGTAGTGGCCACTGGAGGTTGTCGGTCGGCGACGGTCTGAGAGGAATAGGGGCGTCGATCGGGATTAAGGATGGGCTAGGGTTTTTGCGTTCTTCATCCTCCAAAACCTTAAAAATTAAGGTTTATTTATAAACACTCTAACGGGCCCTTTTAGACCAACGTCCTAAAGCCTAATATTATGGACTTTAGTTAAAACCGAGCCCACTAGATTTATTACTATTAATCTCTTAATTACTATAAATAAATCAATAATTATTATTTCGTATAATTGTCGATTAACTAATTAAGTGAACTTTAGCATGTTGACCCCAGTGTAACTCTTACGGGTCATAACCGGGTCAGTCACGTTAATTTGTCGGGTTCGAACATACTATATCCAAAATATTATGAAATGATCTATGATTATGAATAAATATATATGTATGTTTCCTACACGTGTACAATTAAAAAAAAATCCATGCATGATGTATGATACACATAATATAGTTCCTAAGAGCTTAGTTAATGACTAATATAAAATGTAGTAGGGTGATCCATGTTAGAAAATGGCAAGGTTATACGTATGTATGATCAGGAGCGAAATTAGGTAAGGGCGCAGGGGCTCTCTGTGCACCCTCTTAACCTCATACTTGAAGTGGAAATTATATGTATATATGATTTTTCAAGTATTTTTGTATGTGATTAGGAGTAGTTAAATAACTCCTGGATAAAATAAGACCAATTAACATGTCTGTCCCAATGGTTTATCAAAATCTTGTTTAGTGTGTTCCTTTCTCTTCAATGACTCGGGTGCCGTATGCTTTGGAAGAAGCTTGTACAGTTTGGGAAAGGGTTTTGATTGATAAAAAAAAGAAGAATCTTCTTCAACCAATATGTCCTTCAAGCCTTGCTTGTTACATTTTATATTTTTTAATTCAAATCTAGATTGACTAATAGGCCTGACAGCACCCAAGTCCAATAGACTAAAACATTAGTAAGTAATAGCCCAAACTTAAGTATCTAATAGTCCAATCCAAAAGTAATCTATAAATTAATTATCAATACATCGACATTTATGCTCCATTCGAAAAAAGATTGTTGATCATCCTCGATTCTTCTATGATATTTTTTTATTGAAATTTTGAATCATCCTCATTTCTTTTATATTAATTAAATTCTAATAATTGTATTTCTTTTATTATTGTGTCGTATATGTCTTATATGATCAATCCGATCCGGACCAACTTTATATGTATGTTTATATAAAACTGAAGAAATTAAAAATAGTTACTCTGTAAAAAAAAAATTATGCACCCCTTAAAAAGTTTTCTAGTTAGCTCCGTCCCTGTGTATGATCAAATATTCGTATTTACATGCTTATTACATGCAAAGTTGATGTATTAAAGAATATGCCATATGATGAGAAGTTAATATCATGAGATAATATTAGAAAGATAATATTAGATAGATTTATATATCTAAATCACATTATATAGGATTATTGTTAGTCATAACGAGCCGGATACCCACCCGCGCGTTGCAGCAGGTAGCTTGTTTTTAATAATATAATAATGAAACTGAAGTTGTCCTATTTCATTAAGTATTTGCAGACAGTTAAATTTCAAAATTCTAATAAGCATGTCCAAATAAATACCATACACTTAACATGTCAGAAGATGAATAGAATGTAAGAATAAGTAAAAGAATCATCACTGTGTAGTTTACAATCAAAATTTATACACACCAAGAAGGAAAAAAAACTACATATAACGTCTAATTTACAATTAGTAACATAAGTTACTTTACAAACCACACCTTTTTTGCTTCTTAAAATGTGCTGCAATAATTCACCTCTAAAACCAAAGTACAATATATATGTATACACACTAATACACATGGCTAGAGTTAAAAAAGAATCGTAAAAGACTTCATTCAGTTAAACATAATATATTTATGAAATGAAAAATGTAAAATGAAAATTAAAATCCAGTTAGTAACATAACATGATACAAAACCCTATAATACTTTCCAAAAAAAAAATTGGAAGATTAATGCGGTCAGATTAATGCGTGACATTAAATTTGTTCATGGGTAATGCTACTAATTGTTAATTCCTTTCGTTCCAAACAAATATAGAAAGTCTCTATACTACTTTTGAAAGTCAAGATCAAACATACCTGAATACACCAAGAATTGGAAGACCCTTCTTTATAGCCACATTTCTTTTCATGAGAACAACTACACCATCACTAATCTGAGTTATTCATGGTTACATCTTTACTGAAACCATTGGTCCATCTGCAGTTTATTGTTCCATTTGCAGTGATCAAAGATAAATTCAAATAAATTAATCCGTTCGATTATAATACCCTTGATTCACTAACAATGAAAGTAAGTTTTTAGTAGTATATAATCCATACCAAACACATCACATAATGAATTCAAGCATGTCATCACTTAACAATCACCAATATAGAAGCATAAGATGCAAGTACCATAAGAAAACTCACCTTAAATCACAGGTGATGATGTCTTCTTTTAGTTCACCGAAAAAGACCAAATCGTGAGTCCCACTCCGACTTTTCAACAAAGCACCATACCTTTTCATAATTCATTATAATAGAGCAGAAGTTCCAATCTGATTATATATACGGAACACTGCAGAAGACAGATGAAATCTTATTTAATTAGATGCCTGAACATTAGATATAAATATAAAAGAAATCCATACCAAAAAGCACTAACCAAGCGATTGAATTGAACACACCAATTAGCAACAACAATTGAATACCAATTAGCTACAACAATTGAATAGAAAATGGGACATTATTACATTATTACTTGATTTTGCTTATAATAGATAATTAAGAACTATACTGTATACATTTAAATGAACCAAAAATGGAAGAAGATAACTAAAAATAAAAAGAAAATACGGATATGAAAAATTGTTACTAATGAACCATACAAAAAAGCCATCATAGAGGCTTAAATAGAAACAGTTACCCCATTTCAGTCAGTTGGTCTTCATCCTATAATCAAACTTTATTTGTTCTCATATAAAAAACGTAGAAACAACATTTATTTTGTAAAAAGGAATCCAAATCAAATCACCATAGTGTAGTAGAGGAATGCCAAGAAGAAAGCATAAATCATAAGAAAAGAAACAGTAAATTGTAGGCTCAGATTTTATTTATTTATCATATTTCACTGATTCGTTATATAATTGACACCGATCGTGATGAGGGTTGCAATAAACCAAAGTTTCAAGCCTCCTGCTCATCACAACCTGGCCATCAAGAAGTAAGAAAAATTAATAAATCATCACAACCTTTAAGTCCGGTTGAGCATACTAATGTAGTAGAGCAAGCAACAGAAAGCAACCGTTGCGAAAAATAGGGCAAAGCAACCGAATAGATACAAAACATGGGAAACCCAAAAAAACTTAACCATCATGGCCGAAAAAGGCTCTGGTCAAAGCCGGAACCTACGAAATTTCCAGCAACATAAGGCAAACATCAAAGCCATGAACAATAAGCATCAAGACATCAAAGCCCATAAGCCAGCAAACATCAAGCACAGCCAAAATCACCACATGCAAAGCAAAACCGACAAAATCTATGTTTCAGATTTGAGATTTCAGATTTGGGTTTTAGAAACCAAATCACAACCTCACTGGTCAAGAACATACTTTCCCATCTGTGCAAACCAAAGCCGACAGAATCTAGATTTGGGTTTTAGAAACCAAATCACAACCTCACTGGTCAAGAACATACTTTCCCATCTGTGCAAACCAAAGCCGACAGAATCTAGGGCAAGGAACAACAGATCAAGTAAACAGAAGTAAATTGCCAGCACATAAATCGCCGAATCGACTTCCGGCAGCGAATCCGGCGAAACCCAGTCGCCGACGACGGATCGGAACAACGATATGAAGCTTAATCCGTCACCGTTGGTCGTGAAGCTTAATCCGTCACCGGTGGTCTTAATCCGTCACCGGCGGTCGTTAGAACACAGAAGCGAAACCGAAAGCCACAGAGGTGACTGCAGGCGTCGTCAACTCAACGGAAACGGAGCAACGTCGTCGTCGCTTCGACGTTACCAGAGCGTCAACGTTGCCGGCGACTTCATAGACAGAGATAATGCCTTAACGTCACCGGAGATCGGAGAGAAATAGTGTCTTTGAGGTTGCATCGACTTAAAGAAGAGAGAGAGGCTGAGAAACGAAAGCATATGAGGGAGAGAGAGAGAAAGGCATATTCAGATATTAAGAAAGAGAGAGACTCTCTCCTCAAAAAGAAGAAATTAGCCACGTATCACAACCAATAGAAGAAAAACGTGTGGGTTGCAAAGCCATTGTTATTGGATAAAAGGCAAGTACAGTACAATGTTAGAAGGGGTGACCAATTCTAAATGTTAATATATATAAATGTATGAAATGAAATATTAGGTAAATATGATCATCGACGATCTTATAGATGAGACTTTATAAATATATGAAATCTTACAGTTAAAATAGTAATAATAATTAAATAATAATCACTTGTAGATCTTTAGTAGGTTAATTATATATTAATTACTAAATCAACGTAAGTATTAAATAAAAGAATGTATGGCTTAGAATGGTTCCTAATGTTTCTACAGTAAAAGGATGTGTACGTGTAATTCCTCACGAGTGAGGCAAATAGCAATAAAGAATTTCTAATTGTAACCTGTAGACATAAGTCAATGGACTAGCCACGTATATTCTTATGTTCATCTTTTTTACTTTTAAGCAATTACGATATTATCTGTGTTATTTGAACTTGTAACATTTAATCATGATTGACATGTCGTGTAACCCACTAGTGTTAATGTTTTAGTATTTAGCAGTATGTAAAAAAATATATCGTCTTTTAAGTGATCGGGAACTTCAAGTCTTGTTAGGGAATCTTTATCTTTATAAGGATCAAAATGAGTGAAAATGTAACTTATATGGAAGTAACTTATAAATTGTAGATCATGATGATGTAATTAATAACCACCACCACCACTAGTTTACAATTACTAATGATAAGTACGTTATTTTTCATCTAATAGTTTACAAATTTACTCTTCTATCCCTCACTCGTTTATAGCTTTAACAAGTTTCTTTTGTGACACCTCAACTAATGGTCACTAATCATACTTTTTATACTTTTTGTAGCGAATCGAAACTCATATCTAAACTTGCAATATTAGAGGACGGCGCATGATCTTCATCCACATTGATAAAATGGTTAATTAGTTTCAGTTCACATTATGAAATAAGCATTTATGGCATAGTTAAACACTAATAACGAATTAACCAGCCATTAATTACTTCATTATAATCACACTTTGGCCTCTCCACTTCCTATATATCATCTCCCCAAAAATAAGTAATATCCTCCAACTGTGTTCATACATTCTAGCATCTGTATAAGTCAAATTTCGCCATGGAAAGTCAACATTCTTTGGAAAAAGAGTGGTCAAACCATGAAATCATGCCCAAAGAAGATGAAGTTTTCTCATTTCAACACCAATTGCCTTCTCTTGATTTAAGGTAATCAAGACTTACCATTTTCTTGTTTTCATCAAATTCTTTATATATAAGAACTACTACTATACAATCTTGTTTTTATTTGATCATGAAGTCAACAATGAAGAAGATATGTTAATTTCATGTTCTTGGATGCAGCACTTATGATCATTTGATGAATGTGCAACAAGATTGTTTTGATGCTACTAATTACTTCATGGATACCATGCCAACCAATTATCCCATCTTTTCTTCCATGGACATGCTACCAGGTTATAAAGATTTTTAATTTGATCAAAGATCATGCATTTGCTTGAAATTACTCATCGAAAGTTTTCGTGTTTTGTGATCTTAATTATCTGTGTTTGTAGATTCTACACCTTTTGAAGATGGTTACATGATTGGAAGATATGGTGATTTAGGGCTTCAAGATCAAGAACTGCTCATGATGGACCCATTAGGGTTTCCAAATCAAGAAACATACACAATGAACTCATTCAGGTTTCCATGTCAAGAAACTTGCATGATGAACTCATTAGGGTTTCCAAATCAAGAAACTTGCATGATGAACTCATTAGGGTTTTACCATCAAACCCAACCAGAAATCATGGCAACAAATAACGTTGTTAACGGTAAAGAAGAGATGAAAGTTGCAAGATCCGAGTGTCAAGAACCGCAAAAGGAGACTGATCATGATCAATTCAATGGCAATAGCGACGGTTGTGGTTTCAATTATCAGTCACGAATGACATTAAGCAGGGAGATGATATCACAATACTTTTACATGCCAATAACACAAGCCGCAAAAGAGCTTAATGTTGGATTGACACTGTTGAAAAAAAGGTGTCGCGAATTGGGAATTCGTCGTTGGCCGCATCGAAAACTTATGAGCCTTCAAACCCTAATCACCAATGTTCAGGTTTGTTAATTTTGATCATCTTCTCATTTTAATATTGATCAAAGAAAAAAAATGCATTTTTATCATCTTTCTGAAAGAAAAAAATAAAAGAAAAAAAATGATTTAATTCTGAAAGAAAAGAATGCATTTTTATCATCTTTCTGAACCTCCAATCTCAACTTTCTGAAAGAAAAAGAAAAAGAAAAATGCATTTTTATCATCTTCCCATTTTAATTTTGATCAAAGGGTATCATAAAGAATCATTCTTGGCAATTATCTTGTTCATAAAATGATGAAATTGGATTCTTGCATGACTTGAAACATCAGGAGTTAAAGAAATCATCTGGGAATGGAGCCGAAGAAGTGATAGAGTTATTGGAGAAAGAAAAGAAGAAAATGGAACAAGTTCCTGATTTACAACTCAAAGATGACACAAAAAGATTGAGACAATCATGCTTCAAAGCCAATTACAAGAAGAGGAAGACATTAAATGTTAATTTACAGTCATCTTCTTCGTATTCCACCACTTGTTTTGATCATGGAGGCTTTGGGGCTATGGAAGATGGTTATGGTGATTATGAAGATCAAGAAAAAATAAATTCCATATTGTTTACAGCTGATTGCTTTCCTTCTTCAAGCAACCCTCTCTGTTAACTCTTAAGAGTACTGTATATGCTTCCTGAGTCTTGAGTACTACAGTTTATGGTTGAAAATTGGGATCATATAATTTGTACCGTACAAGTTTTGTTTTTGAATGAGTTGTACGGTACAAGCTAGTATAATGAACTTTCTGTTAAATAGTTTACTTAACATTCGTTTTCTTTATAGCCCTAACCGAGTGTATTAACTAGGCTGACCTAAACATCGACAATTTTGTGAAACTGAGTTTTTGTTTTATACTCGTGAAAAAATCTTAAGCGGATATCATATGTTAGCCATGAACAGAGATACTTTATGCTCACCAAAACATGTAGATGTTTGTGATACCAAGTTGTTTTTACACCCATAAAGAAACTTACCGGATTTAAAATAAGGTTAAGAAAACGTTTTCATTATTTTAATAAGGGTCCTCATAGGGACACCCCTTATTTTTTTGGAAAACACCTGCCCTACCCGTGACGTAGAGGGCTAACCGTCACACTAGGATATAAGCTGACACGTAAAGTTCTCTGTCACGCTCAGTATGTGTGCATTCGTTTAAAAAGCACGAATACCGAAGAGTATGATGTCATACTTTGACACCTGATTGAAAGGCACGTTTTGACCTAACCGTCACGTATAGTGTTCAATTTAGAACTTATATCAACCAACCAAGCCTTTCTCCTCTTCTTCATCCCAAGCAACTCCTTCATCCTCACTTTCTTCAATCATTTACCTCCCTACGCACGCAGATCATCTCCTTCATCCACACGTTTTGCCCTAACCAACAAACTATTTGAACCAATTTTGGAAGATGTCGAGTTCGTGAGATTCTCATTAGAAGTCTACGGTTCCAAGTTTGAACGAGGAGTCAACCAACAAAAAATTGAACCAGGTTTAACAAGTCTTTATTTAAACATGCTACTTTGATTATTGCCATATTATCTAGATTTTTTTTTGAACGGCCAACAAACATTGAATTGCCTAGGTACTCCGTAAGGGGTGACCCAATGGCAAAAGGCCACCGCCAGTTGGCACAACCCAGCCGTACGAAGCCCTTAAGCGCACCAAGTTATCTAGATTGATATGATTTTTGACATGTGTATTTTTTATTATATTTTTTAATAATTGTCATGTTATATGATTGAGGTGCATATTGAAATGTTCTGGATTTGTTTATGTGTGAAGAAGCTAAGGTGTATTTATAGACATTTCAATATTAAAAATGATGATTATTATCGACTTATTATTAGTCATAATATAAGAAATATAGGTATTGGTAAAAATAATATTTTACATAAATAAAAATTAAATTATTATGGAGTAAAATTTTTAGCCATAATATTTTAAAAAATTTATTAGTAATAATAAATTTAATAAAAATAAAATATTATATCTAATATATTTAAAATATATTGTAGAGTAGTGTTTTTAAATTAATAAAAAATAAACTATTATATTTAATATACTTGAACAAAAATATTTTATTAAATATAGGTATTTTTAATCCTATTTTTATTGTAAAAGTTGAAATATATTAAATAAAAACATATATCTTAATTATAATACTTTAATAATCTTTTTTATTTCAACTAATCAAAAACTATTTTTTGAATAGTACAATTAAATATAAAAAATCATGTAGGTTAAATATTGTCTTAAATGTTAAATACTAAACTCTAAATCTTTAAACTTAATATATTTAAACTACAATAATTTATTTTATATAGGTATTTTAATCATATTTTTATTATAAAAGTTGAAATATATTAAATAAATACATATATCTTAATTATAATAATTTAATATTCTTTTTACTTCAACTAATAAGAATTAATTTTGAATAGATACAAATAAATATAAAAAATTCATGTAGGTTAAGTATTGTCTTAAACGTTAAATACTATACTCTAAATCCATAAACTTAATATATTTGAACTACAACAATTTATTAAATATAGGTATTTTTAATCCTGTTTTTATTATAAAAGTTGAAATATATTAAATAAATAAATATATATATATGTATATCTTAATTATAATAATTTAATATTCTTTTTAATTTCAACTAATAAATGAAATATAAAAAAATCATGTAGGTTAAATATTGTCTTAGACGTTAAATCTAAACTCTAAATTCTTAAACTTAATATATTTGAACTAAAATAATTCATTAAATATTGGTAGTTTTAATCCTATTTTTATTATAAAAGTTGAAATATATTAACCAAATATATGCATTTTTAGGAGTATTTAGTATACGGGAGTCACCCTACTTGGGAGGAGGAAACCAACCCGTTGAATACATACGGTCACGAGTC